>PVJC01036468.1:0-17703 GCA_004026665.1 Murina feae | reverse complement strand
GGGGGGGGGGGGGGGGGGGGGGGGTAAAGAGGGTCCCTCAGCCCAGCCTGCACCCTCTCACAATCCAGGATCCCTTGGGTATCAGGCCTAAGCTGGCAGGCAGACATCCCTCTTGCAGTCCAGGATTCTCATAGTCAGGGACCCCTCACTTCTTACCAGCCACCTGCAGTGGAGGCGGGAGAGGATCCTGCCACCACTGCGGTACTCACCAGCCATGAGACCGACTTCTGGCTAAACAGCACTCCCCTTTTGAGAGTATACTGACCACCAGGGAGCAGCTCCTGCATTGAGCATCTGTCCCCTGGTGGCCAGTGTGCATTATAGTGACCAGTCATTCTGCTGTTCAGTCTATTTGCATATTATGCTTTTATTATATTGGATATGAGTGAAATCATATGGTTCTTTGCTTTTTCTGACTGACTTATTTCACTTACCATACTACTCTCAAGGTCCATCCATGTTATAAATGATTCTATTTCATTCATTTTTATGGCTTAGTAGTATTCCATTGTGTATAGGTATCATATCTTTATCCAGTCCTCTATCGTAGGACAATTTGTTTCCATGTCTTGACCATTGTGAATAATGCTGCAATGAACATAGGGGTAAGTATATCTTTGCAAATGCATTATTTTGAGGTTTCCAGGTATGCACCTAGGAGGAGGGTTGCTGGATCATATAGTAGCTCTATTCTCAACTTTTTTTAGAATCATTAAAGTGGTTACACCAGTCTACTTTCCCACCAGCAGCAAATGAGGTTTCCCATTTTTCCACAAACTCCATTTGTTATTGCTTTCCTTATTGATAACTAGGAGCCCAGTGCACGAATGTGTGCACCTTGAAAGGAACTGAGGGTTGTGAGGGTGTGGTGGGCACAGAGGTGGGTTTCAGCCCATCCTCCATGTCCCTTCCCAGTCCTTCCCCCTTGCCCCCAGTCCCCTGTCCGCTGGCAGCCCGTTCCCACCACTGCTACTCCCACACTCTGACAGCACCAGCCTGCTTGCAACTGCTGATGGCGCGGAGTTATTGGGACTGGTGCCAGCAGTGGGAGCAAGCAGGGCCGGCGCCATCAGTGGGTGCTAGTGGTGGCTGCTGCCCCAATTGCCTCTCAAGCAGGGGGAGGTAGAGAAGCCCTCAGGGGTAATTGGGGCCAGCAGCAACCACTGGCACCTGCTGATGGCACTGAGTAATCAGGGCTTGCTCCAGGCACCAGCAGTGGGTGTGAGCAGAGGCTCTGGTACTGGTCACAGGTGTGAGCGCCTGGCAGGACTGCAGTGTGTGGGAGCAAAGAATTTTCAGTAACCACCAGAGGCTCACCCCAGTGACAGTGACCGACACCTCGCCTTGGTCCGGTGCCCCTGCTCACCTACTACACCATCCCATCTCAGCCGATGCCCGCCATGTTCCGAGTGTGACCCCGGTGGTCAGTGCACGTTATAGCGACCAGTTGTTTGGTTGTTCAGTTTTTCCGCCATTCAGTCTATTTGCATATTAGAATTTTACATAGATAGATAGCCACTCTAATAGGCATAAAGTGGTATCTCATTGTAATTTTATTTGCATTTCCCTAATTGTCAGTGAGGTTGAACATCTTTTCATATATCAATTAGCTTTTTGAATGCTATCTTGGGAGAGGTGTTTTTTCAGGTCCTCTGCTCATTTTTTAAAAAATATTTTGTTGATTTCAGAGAGGGAGGAAGAGGAAGAGAGAGAAATAGAAACATCAATGATGAAAGAGAATCTGATCAGCTGCCTCATGCATGTCCCACTTTGGGATCAACCCACAACCCAGGCATATGCCCTGGCCAGGAATCGAACTGTGACTTCCTGGTTCATAGGTCAACGCTCAATCACTGAGCCATACTGGCTGGGAAGTTTTATGAGTTCTTTATATATTTTGGTAATTAAACCTTTGTCGGAGCTACTGTTTGCAAATATCATCTCCCATCTGGTTGGCTGCTCCTTTGTTTTTGTCAGTTTCTTTTGCAGTGCAGAAGCTTTTTAGTTTAATATGGTTTCATTCATTTATTTTTGCCTTTACTTCCCTTCCCTTTGGGGTGAAGTTCATAAAATATTATCTATGACACAGGTCCATAAGTTTCATACCTATATTTTCTTTTATGTAACTTATTGTTTTGGGTGTTATGTTTAGGTGTTTGATTCATTTTGAGTTAATTTTTGTACATGGGGACAAACTGTAATCCAGTTTCATTTGTTTGCATGTGGCTTTCCAGTTTTCTGAGCACCATTTATTGGAAAGACTATCTTGGTTCCACTGTGTGCTTTGGCTCCTTTGTCAAAAATTATCTGTTCATATATGTATGTTGTTATAGCTGGGCTCTCTATTCCATTCTATTCATCTGTGTGTCTGTTTCCCTGCCAATACCATTGCAGCTTTGTAGTATAATTTGAAGTCAGGTAATGTCATACGTCCAGCTTCATTCTTTTTTCTCAGAATTGCTTTGGCTTTTTGGAATCTTTTGTGGTTCCATACAAATCTGATGATTTCTCGTTCTATTTCTTTAAAAAATGACATTGGAATTTTGATGAAGTTTGCATCAAAACCTATGTTAATTCTTTTAATCCATGAACACAGAATATTTTTACATCATTTTATAAATGAAAAGCCTAAGCAGAGCTGCCCAACAAAAATGTAATATGAGCTACATGTGATTTTTTAAAAATTCTCCTAGTTGCCACATTTTAAAAAGTAAAAAGAAACATGTGAAATTATTTCAAGTAATTTATTTAATTTAATCCAATATATCCAAATTATATTTTAATGTGTAAAAATGTAAAAGATTTTAAGACATTTTTAAACTAAGTCTTCAAAATTCAGTATGTCTTTGCAAGTCCATCTCTATTCAGAATAGGTAGCCATGAACTGTTCAATAGCCATCTGTGGCTAGTAACTACTGTATTGGACAGCACAGGCCTAGTGAAATATTACTCTTAACCCTGATGTAAGTTGGTTTAGACCACAGGTCTGTGCAATGTAAGCATGTGTGAGGTAATCAGAGTGAATTGGAACCCAGATTTTTTTATTTGAATGTTATTATTCAGATGGACTATTCAAAAGACTTCAAAATGTAATTAATCCCAATGAATAGGAGTCTTCCATTCTCTTTAATAACCTAACTAGAACCAGTGTACAAGCAATGGACACCCAATTTACATATTATGCTTAACATAAATAGAGGGAGGTAAAGTATGTAAGGCACTAAGTCTGGTGTGGGTTTGGGAACTGGTAAGAATACAGTTCTTGCTTTGGTCTACACCCAACCAGCAAGTCATCAGAGATCAAGGATATAGGTGTGTGGCTATGACTCAAATTCTGTAGTTTGACATTCTTAAGTGGGAATTTCACAACAAAGCTTGAGCGTATTTATACCATTTAATCCAGACTGGGATGTCAGCAGTCATTAAGGACCAATCCTTTTCCAACATAAGGAAATCTTTTATATTTAATAGGTATGAGTTTTGCTATATATTTGTGTTGGCCCAAGGCTCAGTGCTACAAACCTAGCAATGATATCCATAGGAGATACTATTCTTAACTCAAAAATTCTTAAAGACAAAACGCAATCGCCCCCACAGATTGCTTTTTAATTGCAATAGGAAAAGAAGTAACTATACAATGAAGAAGCCACACAAAACTTTGACCAGCTGATCAAATTAACATCTTCACATGAGAGAAGGAATATAGTGCCTCCAAATGTGCTTCCCTGAGAAGGACACATCATTGTTGTAGCATTCTGAGTAAGAATGTATAACCTCACTATAATCATATAGACAAATATAAATTAAGGAACATTCTATAAAGTCACAATGGCATTATTAAAAAATGTCAGCATCATGGAAGACAAAAAGCAATTGAGGAACCATCCTAGGTGAAGGAGACTATATGTGATGTGTAATCTTGGACTGTATCCAATATTGGAAGGGACAAATTCTATGAAGGACATTACTAAAACAAGTGACAGAATTGGAACAGGACTGGAAAATTAAATGAGTATTGTATTGCATTAAATTTCCTGAATTTGATAAGTATAAATGGTTATGTAAAAAAATACCTTTGTTTTTAGGTGATATACACTGGAACTTGGAGGTTATAAAGAAGTATGTTGTATGCAAAGTACTTTTCTTGAAAAAATAGTAAAATGTATATATGTATATACATGGAAAGAGACAGGGTGAGAAAGGATGATAGAATAAATGTAGCAAACTAAAACTTGGGTGAAAGACTAAGTAAATTGTTTACAGGAATTTTCTCTATTATTTTTACAACTTACCTAAAGTATGAAATTACTTTCAAGTATGAAATTTGAAAAGGGAAGACACAATTGTAGGTGGAGCCATAGACTTCCTTATAGTATAGAAAGCTGAGTTTTAGAATACTTTTAAATTGGCTCTTTATTTGAGGCTATCCAACTTAGAAAGTATCTAAATTTCCAGTGTTATAATTCTTTCTTCTGTAGATAAATTTCACATGTCCAAAAATAAAAACAAATCTTGAAACACAATTGGAAAAGCAAAGCTTAGTAATGTAACAGAAATTAAAGTAATAAATGTGCCTAACACAAACATACATATGAACTAGTTACTTTTCAAATAATTTAATCCGATACAATAAAGGGCTAATATGCAAATAGACCAAAAGGTGGAACAACCAAACAACCAAATAACCAGTCACTATGATGTGTGCTGACCACCATGGGGCATGCGTGGAACATGGACAAGCCCCTGCTGGTTACTGAAAATTCTTTGCTCCTGTATGCTGCGGTCCCACCTGGTGTCTGCACCTGCTGCTGGGGCTGGCACAGCTTGCACTCATTGCCAGCACCAGAGTCACAGCTTGCACTGCTGATGCCAGGCGCCAGCTGCTGGCCCAATTGCCCCTCAGGGCTTCTCCACCTCCCCCTGCTTCTGAAGGGTGATTGGGGCAGCAGCTGCAGTGCCAGTCCCACTCGCACCTGCTGCTGGCGCTAGCCCCTATCACTCCATGCCTTCTGTGGGTGCAAGCAGGGCAAACGCCATCAGCTTGTGAGAGCAGCTGGAGTGGGACTGCCAGCAGACAGGGGACTGGGGGCCATGGTGGGAGGGGCCAGGCAGGGATGTGGAGGATGGACCAAGACCCACCCCTGTGCCTACTGCAGCCTCATGGCCCACAGTTCCTTTCAAGGTGCACGAATTCATGCACTGGGAATTAAACAGAAGACCAACTTCCTACTATCTTATGAAACTGTAATTATATAATGGATAGAATATCACTCTAAATTATATTGCATTACATAAGTGTGAAGTTCATGTTATTGCTCACTATCAAGTGCAATGTTTACATATCCAGTAGGCATTCATATCCAGCTGCTTGGCTGTTGAGCTAAAACATTGGTCTTTTTCTGCCTTGAGTCTGAAATTGAAGCATAGTCTTTCCTGGTTCTCTGGCCTTCAGACTCAGACTAGAACTACACTATCAGCAGTTCTGGGTCTCCAGCTTGCCAACTGCAGATTTGGGGACTTCTTAGCCCCATAATTGTGTGAGCCAATTCTTTATTATGTATATTTTATAGAAAATACATATCTATACCAAAATATATATAAATGCATATGTCTTATGTAATATATATCATTTTTATTGTTGGTTTCTTTCTCTATAGACATTATAGAACCTTTCTGATCTGTAACTTCTGGTAGAACAAATCTTTTGTTACAGAGCAGTGTCTTCACAGAAATGACGATGCTACTGATGATTCATCCAAAACACAGTGATAGTCAGAAGGATTCTGTAATCTTTTGGCTACTGTGCCTATAGAAAGAATTATAGCAGAAGATTTAAGTTATTCTTGGAAAGGAAATATCAATGTTTGACGTTTTATTTGTTTGACTGATTGATTAGTTTTTGTGTTTCCAATAAATTTTTCTGCCATTTTCTCTTCTTGGTTTCAAGAATTAATCTGTTGAAAAAAAATAATAATGGCAGACCAACTACTGTTCTCTAGTAGGACTTCTTTTTAGTAACAGAAACCTCAGGACTGTGGCTGGGCATGTGCCTTTCTAGCTACAGATTCTTTTTCTGAGACATATAGGTGCTGCTAAGAGCTAAATTTGGGGCAATGAGATGTGGATTTTGACTTCCAGATTGTCTTCTTAAAAACACTTGTCCTAAACAGTCTGCCCCCAACCCCTCTCATTAAGCAGGATGTGACAATGACTAGCACAACTTTAAAAGCCATAGATGTTGAGGATAATAGAGATGCTCCACTAACTGTAGACCATTCTCCTCCAAACTGTTATGTGAGAAAAATATATTTCTGTCTTATTTCTGCCACCACATTTTGGAATCTATGCAGTATAACCTATCACTCTAATGTCTACTGAGAGTAAATTTGTATAACAAAAACATCATAAGCAATGCTGAGAAGAACACACTCTCCAATACTGTTTTCAAATTTGATCAAAGAAGATGACAGAAGAACATCCCAGAGGGCAAATCCAATGGTCAAGGAAGTGACTCTAGGAGCAGAGCCAGCAACATGGAACCACCAATAAACTCACTTTCCATCCAGGGCAGAGAGGCTTCCTAATTTCCACCCAGTAGGATCTTGTAACTGCTCTGAACCTATATTGCTGAATATTCCCAGTCTCCCTGTTGAATATGGAAGTTTTATTATCCTACTAGAGACTCAGGGCATGAAATTTGTGTCTGGGAGGGGGGGGCATCCCTCAGCCCAGCCTGCACCCTCTCACAATCTGGGACATCCCTCTCACAATCTTGGACCTCTGGCTCCTAACCACTTGCCTGCCTGCCTGCCTGATTGCCCCTAACCCCTCTGCCTATCTGCCTGGTCACCCCTAACTGCCTATGCCTCTGTCCCCACTGCCACAGCTTCATCAGGAAGGATGTCCAGAATGACGTCCGGATGGTTGTTTAGCTATTCGGTCTAATTAGCATATTATGCTTTTATTATTATAGACTAGAGGCCCGGTGCAAAAATATTTGTGCACTCAGAGGGGTCCCTCAGCCTGGCCTGTGCCCTATCACAGTCTGGGACCCCTCAGGGGATGTCTACCTGCTGGCTGATGCCCACTCCCCAGGGGATTGGGCCTCAGCTGGCAGTCAGACATACCTCTGGAAGCCTGGGAGCCCTCAGGGGATGTCCTCTTGCCAGCGGAAAGCAGGCCTAAGCTGCAGTCAGATATCCTTAGCACTGCTGAGGAGGCAGGAGAGACTCCCACCACCACCTCTTACTGGCAACCGGCAGCCTGGCTTGTGGCTGAGCAGAGCTCCCACTGTGGGAGTGCACTGACCACCAGGGGCAGCTCCTGCATTGAGCATCTGTCCCCTGGTGGTCAGTGTGTTTTATAGTGACCAGTCATTCCCAGTAATTCTGCTGTTAGGGTCAATTTGCATTTTTTTAATTATATAGGATAGAGGCCTGGTGCATGGCTGGGGACCAACTGGTTTGCCATGAATGATGTCCCAGATCAGGGTGGGGGTCCTGCTGGGGTGCCTGGCCAAGCATGGATGAGGGACTGAGGGCTGTTTTCAAGCTGGCCACATCCCCTTCATGGTGGAGGTCTCCCCTGGGATGCCTGGCCAGCCTGGGTGAAGAGCAGATGGCTGTTTGCAGGCTGGCCATAGCCTCTTCAGGGTGAGGGTCTCCCTTAGGGTGCCTGGCCAATCTGGGTGAAGGGCTGATGGCTGTTTGCAGGCTGGGCACAGCCCCCTGCAAGGCTGGCTGGAAGCAAGAATCTGGGATTTATTTATCTTCTATAATTGAAACCTTGTTGCCTTGAGCAGAGGCCACAGCTGGCCTAAGCAGGTGGGATGTTTAGCTTCCTCCATAGCCAGAGCCAAGCAAGCCTGCTATTTGTTCTAGTTCCGTGGCTGCCAGCTGCCATCTTGGCTGGGTTAATTTGCATATAGTCACTCTGATTGGCTGGTGGGCATGGCTTAGGTATAGCAGAGTAACACCTAATTTGCATATCACTCTTTTATTAGATTAGACAAGGGGCCTGCTGCATAAAAATTTGTGCACTCAGGGGGGGTCCCTCAGCCCGGCCTGTGCCCTCTCGTAGTCTGGGACCCCTCAGGGAATGTCCACCTGCTGGCATGCCTGGCTAGCCTGGATGAGGGGCTGATGGCTGTTTTAAGGATGGTCAAGCCCCCCAGTGAGGACCCTCACCCCATGAGGGTGTGGCCAGCCTGGGTGAGGGGCTGAGGGCCATTTTCAGACTGCTCACAGCCCCTTCAGGGTTTGGGTCCCTACTGGGGTGCCTGGGCATCCTGAGTGATGGGCTGAGGCCATTTTCAGGCTGCGCACAGCTCCCATTGACCCAATGTCCCAGCGAGGCTGGCTGGAATCAGGTTTTTGGCGTTTATTTATCTTCTATGATTGAAACATTGTTGCCTTGAGTGGAGGCCTAGGCAGGCAATGAAGCTTCCTGTTTGCTTCAGCTCCCTGGCTTCTATAATTGAAACATTGTTGCCATGAGCAGAGGCCCAGCTGGCCTAGGCAGGCAGTTGCAACAGAAGCTTCCTGTTTGCTCTAGCTCCATGGCTACCGGTCTCCATCTTGGCTGGGTAATTTGCATACAGCCACTCTGATTGGCTGGTGGGCGTGGCTTGGCTGGTGGGCATGGCTTAAGTGTCTTGGAGTGATGGTTAATTTGCATATTACTCTTTTATTAGATTAGATTGGTGCTCTACCATGTATATCAGGCATGGGGTCAGGCAGGAAGATACCTTGCTTTTTGTTTTATAGATTATTTAAGCCTAAAGAGCTGATAACAAGTACAGGCATCACTCAGAGATCCTGACTTTGAGCTGGGTATAATAACTGGATGGGGTTTGTTGGGGGTGGAGTGTCAACATGGATACATGTTGTGACATGCATCCATAGTAGCCAGAGATACATTGGTGACAAGAGAAGCAGACCATGGTGAAATCATCCAACTGTCACCCTTTTTTTCTTAAAGTAATAGAGCCCCCAGAATTTTATCTGGGCACATGGCCAAATATCTATAAACTGTATTTTCTAATATCTCTTTTAATGAAGTATGGTGGTGTGACTAAAGGTAAACTATAGGATATAAGTGGAAATGTTAGATATAACTCCCCATCATTTCCTTAATTCTTTCTGCCTGGTAATGCCACTGTAGGGGCCACCATGAAATCTTGTGTTGGGTTAGCACAGCCACTCTTTCAGTCCTGAGTCACTTAGATATGGACTATTGCATGAGACAGAAATAAACCACTTATACCTAGTTCCTTTGTTGTAACAGTTTAGCCTATCATTAACTAATGTAAGCTTCATCTAGCTTTGGAGATTCATAATATAAAATAATATTTGACATTCCAAGAAAGCAATAGGAAAGCAATTGGAAGAATCTGAATATTCTGAATACCCATAACTACTTTAAGAACTAAAAGTTGTAATATTCCACCCCCCCCCCAAAAAAAAAGCATACCTGCCCACTAATTTTTATTCACCAGAAAACTAAATTTGCCTTGTTAAGCTGAAGTTGCATTAGGCCAAAATATATAGACATTGCATTGAATGCCTACCTGACAAAAGAGTATAGTTGCTTAAAATGAATAAATTTTGCTAATAAATCTGAGAAGGTCTCAATATAAGAATCTCACTGTGTAAAATGTCCCTAAATAATATAGCTATTCTTCCCTTTCATGAAGTGGATTTTCACTACTGGAGCTGTTCTCCTAGATGTGGTACATCATTAGGGTATGGATTTGCTCTAACTTTGCTCAACAGAGCTCCCTGAAATAATGGTAAGTATGGTAAATAAGTGGTATGTTTGCGGAATAAAAGTTACTTTTCTTGAGCTTATACAGTGAGAGGTAAAGCTATAATCAGCTCATATCCAGAGTTCCTGGAGATAAAAGATTATGTTGCAAGTGTTTCTGTAGCTGAGTGGTGCTTTTTTAAAGGAATGCACAAAAAAATTATTTTTGCCAAATTAAATTTTCATATTCTCTCTTGCGATGGCACACAAATCTCCAATCCTAAAATCAGACTGAACACAGTATATACTAAGCTTTTCTTTGACCATCCTGCATAAAATAAAGAAATCCAGTAATAATATAATACATTTGGGAATAAATAAATAAATTGTGTATGTCAGTGTGTGTCTGCATATCCTGTCACAATGCACAAGAGGGTTTAGATGAGGTTTGAGGGTTTAGACTTAGACAATACAAGGCCATATGAGAACAATCCTGAAGGAAGATGACAAGGTTATTTTTCAGAGAAATGTCAGTAGATTAAATTTGTAGTCACTCTGCCCTTAATATAATAGTTGTCATAAACAAGGAGGCATGAGTTATCAAACTGTTCACATAAGCAGCTTTGGAGAATTATGGAGAAAAGATTAAATGGAAATATTTCATAATCCAGGCTCTCCTTAATCCTATGATTTTCAGTACTAGACTTCCATAGAGCCGCTGGCTGGGCCTCATCATTGGCCTTCTCCACACACTGTTAATGTTATACTGTTTTTGCCATTGACCTAGTATTCCTCAGAAGAGTAATACACAGTAATGCAAATATAATCTATTAGATTTTCAACCTATCTATAAGACGTTCATTATAAGAACTGATTTTAAAAAACAACTGGCAACCAATTTCTTCCTTAGCTCTGTAAGCACATAGAAAACAAACCAGTCATACTTGATATTGCATTTATTATTAATACCTGCTATCCAATTTTTCTGTTGTGTGTGTTCATTGTATGTAAATACATACAAAAATATAAAAATATTTATTTATATCAGTTTCTCTTTCTCTCTACTACATGATATAATAAACCAAGACTTATAGATAATTCAATGGAAAACAGTAGCATATTACTACTAAATTTAGAGATGACTGTTTCCTTCTCCAGATAATTTCTTAAATCAAATTATAAATGAAGAATTTTAGGTATCTCTTCCAGAATATATTAATTTCAGAAAGGTTGAACTTTTTTCAAGTGCTTTATGAAATAAGTTTACCTATGTATGTGAATGAAACATGAATGGTACATGAATAGGATTAACTAAATCAGTCTTAATATAAATTC
Organism: Murina feae; assembly: GCA_004026665.1. Classification (NCBI taxonomy): domain Eukaryota; kingdom Metazoa; phylum Chordata; class Mammalia; order Chiroptera; family Vespertilionidae; genus Murina; species Murina feae. The sequence continues at coordinate 6,624 of PVJC01036468.1, read as the reverse complement.
ATACTCCATAAAACAATTATTTTAAGGAATATAATAATGAAAACTACCAGTTTTAAAGTTAGGCTTCCTGGATTTGAAACCCAGTTCCCCAGTCTACTAGCTGTGTAACTCTGGAAGTTTTTTAAACTCCCTAAGTTTCATGTTCTTCATCTGAACAAAGGGCATATTAATTAAGTCTACTTTTATTTTGAGGAACAAATGAAATGAGACATGTCGGCAAAATTCTCACGAGTTAATAAGTCCTTAATACGTATTAACTATTTTTATTATTCATGTTGATCTTGTTATATCTATATCAAAAAAGTACGCATCTGCAATGGGCTGCTGTTTATGTACCCTCAGAGTTTATGTTTGTTGAAACCCTAATCCCAATCTTATATAATAAAAAGCTAATATGCAAACTGCCCCCTCAACCAGGAGTTCAGTCAGGGGGTGGGGCCAGATGGCCAAACATCAGTGACCCCTCACCTTGGCCAGCTGGTCGGTCCCCCTCCACCCCAATCCAGGTGGGCTGGCTGGACCACCCCCCCATGCATGAATTTGTGCACCAGGCCTCTAATGTGATAATATGAGTAATGCTATTATATTAACCTAGTTGTTCTTTAACAGGAAAGGAGTCAAAAGAGAGACCAAATAGTATAGACCAAAAAGCCATGCCATTTGTCCAGCTTTGCTAAAAAGCTGCATTTATCACTCCAAGTCTATTCCCCACTGACTGATGGGGAAGAGACTGGCCAAGGGCAGTTAGATGTATGCCCAATAAGATCCAAGTGACCTGGGAGACGAGTCACACCTAAAAATGAGTCAGCAGCCAGGATCGGTGTGGCCACTGCAAACCCTCAAATCTAAATATATAAACTGCCACACAAAGGAAGTCCACTCTCTCGGCTCTCTTGGCTCCAGGGTACCAGGCCCTCTTGGGACTCCTGCTGTAGGGCACTGTGCTCCCCTGTGTGCTCAGTAGCACATGGCCATGTCGGGCTCCACACATGGACTAATAGACTTTAATCTGGTCTGGATGCTGAACCACACCCAACTGCAACATGAAAGGGCAACTCTGGACACTGGCTCTGTTACTGACTTTGCTGAAATCCCAGCTGCCCCTCTTCTAGGATTGACTTAAGGGGCAGGGGATTGGGAACCCAAGAAATGTAACTTTATGCAAATAAAGGCTTCTCCCACATTCCATCCTCCCAGGGATTCAGAAAATCATTTTCTGAAGCTATTGCAAGAGCCTCATTCTCACTCATGTCTGGGAAGTCTGGCCCTTTAATTCCTCTGGCATCATTAGGAAGTGGGCCTTTCAGAGGTAATTAGGTTATGAAGATGAAGCACTCATGAATGGGATTGCAGTCTTTATACAAAGAGGCTGGGGATCTAGCTATCCTCTGCCAGGTGAGGATATAACAAAAAGACAGCCAACTACAAGTTAAGAAATGGGCTGTCACCAGATCTACCAGCATCTTGCTCTTGAACTTCCCAGCCCCTAGAACTGTAAGAAGTAAATGTTTGTTTTTGAAGCCACCCAGTCTATGGCATTGTATCATAGCAGCCTGCATGGACTAAGACACCACTCTCAAAAGTGACAAAAAGAAAAATTTCTCCCTCTTTATCAATCTTGAGCAGGACTAAAAAGAGCCACTTATCTAATCTAATAAAAGAGTAATATTGAAATTGGCCATTTCTATGGGACACCTAAGCCACACCCACCACCCAATCAGAGCGGCTGTATGCAAATTAACCCAGCCAAGATAGAGGCCGGCAGTAACGGAGCTAGAGTAAAAAGCAGGCTTCCATTGCACCAGGAGTAAACTGTCTGCCTAGGTGGCTGGGCTTCTCCAGGCTCAGGACAACATAGTTGCAACATAGTTGCAATTATAGAAACCTTGGAGCTGAAGCAAACAGCAGGCTTCAGTTGCACCAACGATGGAGGAAACTGCCTGCTTAGGCTGTGGCTGGGTGTGTCTACTAAGGCAACATTCTTTCAATTATAGAAGCCACGGAGCTGAAGCAGACAGGAAGCTTCGTTACCTGCTTAGGCCTCAGCTTAAAGGAACAGTGTATCAATTATAGAAGATAAATAAACCCCAGAAACCTGCTTCCAGCCAGCCCTCCTGGGACATTGGGTCAATGGGAGCTGTGGCCAGCCTGAAAGGCTGAAAACGGCCCTTAGCCCTGCACCCAGGCTGGCCACACTCCAATGGGGTGAGGGTCCCCACTGCGGGGCTTGGCCAGCCTGCAAATAGCCATCAGCCCCTCATCCAGGCTGACCAGGCACACCAGCAGGTGGACATCCCCAGAGGGGTCCCAGACTGTGAGAGGGCACAGGCTGGGCTGAGGGACCTCCTGAGTACACAAATTTTTGTGCACTGGGCCCATAGTTACATATAATTGCTATGTGAGGTAAATATATTTTAAAACATCCAAATCCTGGACTGCTCATTCTCACACTTTGTTCTTTCAAAGGGTCTTTGCATTTGGAATATTCTTTGTCCCCACCATATCCTTTCTTTCCTTAATATTCTACTTCAAAATTGTGAGGTTCGCGGTGCAGGAAACTGAGTCAGAGAGTCAGGCATATTGAAGGAAGGGAATTTATTCTGCGCTCCCAAGTGAGTTTTTTATACAGCTGTTCAGTGAGGGCAGGGGAGCACGAGCTGTGGGAGTTCCCGCTGCATCATCTCCCCAGCCTTAGTATGTTACCTCTAGGAAAAATGCAGCAGTTTTAAAATTCAAGTGGCTAGAGGCCTGGCAGTAGGCTGTGGGGCCTACTCCCTCCTCCCCCTGCCTTTTCTCCCTGCTAGGCGCCTCTCTCTAAAGGCCCCTGCTGGCTGCCGTCCCACTCATAATTCCTCCAGGAACCCAGGGAAAGGCAAATGTCGCCTCCCTTGCCTGGCATTCCCCTTTGGAAACCCAGAACTCCAGAGCCCACCCTGCCCCCACGGATATGCTACCAGACCAGTAATCTAGTAACTGGGGGACGGTCGCTTGGAACTGCACCCAAAACCACACCACAGCCAGTCTCACCAAGGCCAGCCCGGGTACCTTCTTTTCGTGCAAGGGCACCTTAAGCAACTGCATAAACTCCTCTGACCCCGGGCCTTGCTTCGTGGTCATAGTAGTTCCCCAACTAACCTTGTACGTAGAGTCCGAGCTCGCCTGGCTGCTCCCTTCATCCCACCCCACTGGGCCGCCTTCCTCCCCATCATGTTAGGGGTGAGTATCGCTGCCTCGGTAGGCCTCGCCAAAGTTGGGGCGGGGAGAGCAGGAACAGTCTGGTCATTGCTCAGGACTTCAATGACAAGCTCCAGTTATCCTCCCTACAGCAGCAAGTAACATCAATAGCCCAGGTAGCCCTACAGAACCAGCGAGCCTTAAATCTCTTGACAGCAGAAAAAGGAGGGACCTGCATATTCCTTCAATAAGAATGCTGCTGCTACATCAACGAGTCCCAAGCAGTGGAGCAAACGTGCAGACCCTGACTGAGCTGAGTGAAGAACTACATGCAAGACACTCCCAGGACAACGCTCTTTTCGGCTGGTTTCAAAGCCCCTTAGCTACCTACCCATGATAGGGCCCCTAATTCTCATCTGTGTCTTTTTTCTCCTAGCCCCTGCCTCCTTACATTCATCTGCTCTAAAATCGCAGAGATGTCACGGGTGACTGTAAATCAGCTCCTGCTCCATCCCTACACTTGGCCACCCTCCAACCTGCCTCTGTCTGACACAGCCTCACTGAACAGCCGTATAAAAAATGCCCCTTACTCCTCAGTGCAACTCCACAGGCCCCACCCCAAGGCCTATGGACCTCGGCCCGGAGTGCAGAATAAATTTCCTTCCTTCAACCTGCTTGACTCTCTGACTCAGTTTCCTGCGCCACGAACCTCACAAAAATCATACTGTAATTTACTCTCTGCAGAACAATGGCATTTGACTTCCATCACTCTGCAAATTTTATCACCCTTATACCCACTTTTCCCCTCTTTTTCTATATCCTTTCACATGGTCATCCTCCCTCAGTCATCCAAATTGAAAAATTTGGAGTTATGCTTGATTTTTTTCCTTTTCCTTCACCCCACCCAGCATACTCACCAAGTTCAATCTAGTCCACTATCAAAATATTTCCTAATATGAGCCTCAGCTCTTCCCTACCTCCCTAGGCAAACTATTACTAAATAAGTTATTTCAAGTGCTTATTTTTTTTTCTTAAAATAATGTGATATTTTCTAATTTTCTTATCTTTTTATATAAGTTCCATTTCTTATATGTCTTTTCTGTTGTTTCAGAATGTGAGGTATTAAATGTACATACCCACAGTCTCAATTATAGGATTGAATTTAGTTACTTACAATTTGTATTTCTGTCACATCATTAAAATGCTTCAAGAAAATGATTAAAATTATGTATTAAATAACACAGTAGCCTCTGATGCTTACGTGTTCTTATATACATGAGCAGTTTGAGGTCAATTCTCAAATGTACATTAGTAAGGAATCAGCCTGCCCTCCAAGCACTTTACAATATGCCCTTTCTTAATAACTTGATTGTGATATCACATATAAACCTGCTTAATAGTCAACTTCCCACTTCAATTTAGACTTTAAAAAGATTAGCAATATTATCTAGTGCTTTAGAAACTGTTTTATTTAATAGCCAAGAATATCTCTATTTATATATAGGCTGAGGCTCTGGACACAACATTGGTGTAAAAGAGTAGAAAACTACCTAAAGTCAACCTCATGTTAAAAGACAGTGAGCGCTATAAAAAGTTAGTTTGTTCCCTATGAATATGTATATTTATCTTTGATGAAACTTTTGCTTTAAGGAAGTGTTGACTTTTAACATGGATACAAAAATGACTGTTTTGCAAATGATGTGGAAAGTTGTGGTGGTGGTTTTCCACAAGTGATCATTTGAGAGCTCTTCTCCTGAGCATTGTCTGTCTCCTCTCACATTAGAATCATTTATAGCACCCAGAATGCATTTGAATTCTGCAGGTTTCCTGAAACCCCAGAAGGGACACATTACATATCTTTTCCAAAGTTAATGTCTTTTTATTTGCATAAAAATACAATTCCATCGCAGCTTCCAATCAGAGGCAATAGGGGATTATTGTAGATGTCTTGTCTAGAGATTTTCATATCTGAATAGATTGTGAGGATGGAGCTTCACATTCATTATTGACCTTTTGCCTTTTATCACTTGATTATACACAGTACCAAAGAATATCCGAGCTTAGAAAAATCATCTCTCAGCAAGATACAAGAGCTTATTTGGAACATATATTCTGTGGTGTATTTTATAACAAAATATCACTGGCCTTTTTTTTCAACATCAAGGAGAAATGTCTACACAGATTCCGAGGATGGAAAGTGTTTCCAAACATGACTCTTTAAATTTGTGCTCTAGGTAATTATTCAAATTCCCCTTTTAGGTGATTACATAAAGTTGGCAGCCATGACACTTTGATCTTGCCATTGTTCCCTACCTGTAAGAAATTGCAAAGGTCATGTCCTTTTCCTCTGTGCTTTAAAATGATGAGTTGCTAGATGAGCCATCCATGTCAGCCCCTAGAAATAATAAAATAGTATTGTGGGGGGAGAAATAATTTTTAATGTTCCCTTATGGTTCTTGGTTGAGACTCTTCCAAGACAGATTAACCAGAGAGAAAAACAGCAGAAGCTTAATTACAAGTATACTTCTATGTATACATAGGAAATACCCAGAGAAACTGAGTAACCCTAGCCGCTACCTTAAATAACATCTTCAGTGCAAGATAAAAGGTGTGTGTTGGGCTGGGTGGATAGGGGAGACCCATTTTGGAGGTTTTCAGGGAAAGCACAGTAAATGAGGGTATGGTTGCTATGCAGATTCAAGTCTCTACCTTCTCCACTGATAAGAGTTTCTAGAGATTTTGAGTCATCCTTTTCTTCATAGTGCAGAGAGGGAGACCCATATAAAGGGAGCCTTCCCTTATAAATATAAATGTCTCTTCAAGTTTTTAGAACTTTTCTTATGTCTGTTGTTTCATAAAAAGTCAGCCTAAAATAATTCAAAGAAATACATTTGGGAGTGGTAAATTCAGCTCCTCTTCAGCATTTAAGAAAAGAATCACACTGTAATCATACCTACATGTTATCAGTATTTCATATAGTATATATGTGTACCTTCATGAAAGACCCAATTGCACCTAATCCATTCATCTATGGTGCTTAATGAGTCCATTCCAAAGATCTTCCCGACTCTTTCGTGTTTTCCCACTTAAATAATGAAGCTCCTAAATCCTACAATGTATGTCCATGTTTAAGCTCAAATCAATCTTCTCAGGTGCCAAAACAACAGGCTGAGTGTTGTAGTCCTACTAAAGACACATAAGACAATGAAATTTCAGGTCATGTAAGGTCCGGAAGCATGGGAACTAGGGCTATTTTTTTAAGAGGTCAAGGAGGGTGTTTTTACTTCAGATGCTTTATATTCAGAGCTACTGCATAATGTAGTGAAAAATATAAGGAATTTGCAATCTGAAAATTTGGACCTGGTTCATACGTATTAACCAAGTGAGCTTAATTCAATCTCTTACCTCTCTGAACATCACATTCTCATATAGGAAATGCAGATTTCACAG
>PVJC01036467.1:0-17712 GCA_004026665.1 Murina feae | reverse complement strand
AGTAGTTTGCTTTCCTCCATTTCTGTCATTTGTGACCTGTTTCTTTGTCTCTGCATTTTGGCTGCGTTGATGGAGTGGTTTCTGCACTAGGTGTCCTATAGGGTCCAGTGATTCAGCCTCCCCAATCACCTGGGGTGGACACTCTTGTTGTATGCCTTTGAAGGCTGAGTGCACAGTCTTGTTGCAGTTATCACTGGGAGGTATCACTGGGAGGAAATGACCTGCAGGCCTTTCTCCTTGTTGTTTGAGGTTTGGAACTTTTGGAGTTCTGTCCCAGCTGCAGTCCCTCAGGCTATGCTACAGGGAGGCGGGCACACAGCTTGGGTGGGGTTGTCGGTGGGGTGGGGTGGGGTCTCTGAATTGCTGGGGTGGAGCAACTCGCAATGGCTGCTCCTCCGCTGACTCGCAGCCTCTCCCGGACCTGGAGCCTCCAAGTCCTGGGGTCTGTGCACCTCTGAGTCCCCGAATCTCCATGTCAGTGATCACTGTGAACAGCTCTGCTAGAACGCCACTGATCTTCTGCCCCTTTGCCAGACAGCCCGCACCGCGTTCAGTGCGACCCCAGAGTTTATAATCTCCTTCTAAGCCGCGGATCCAGGCATAGCTGCCACCCTTTCACCTGCGCCACCGCTTCCATTCCGCGCCTCCGTACCTCTCAGTTTTGGCACCGGGAGCCTCTACCCAGTCTCAAAGTACTCCTTTTCCTGACTTCTAGTTGCAAAGCTTCCCCTCCCTTGGTTCCGGAGGATGGCCTTTCACTGTATAGCTGTATTTCTACAATTTAGTTGTGGAGGCTGCGCATCTAGGTACACACCTCATGCTGCCATCTTGGTTCTCTCTCCAGCACACATTCTCAATGAAATTCAACAAGATGTTATAAAAGAGAAAGCTGATAATAAGAAAGAACTTTCCAAAATCAGGAAAAAATAACTTTGTTTTTACTTTTTTTAGGAAAAAATAATTTTAAAACAATTACTGAAATTAAAACAATCTATAGAAAGAATGAAAATATATGGAGGGGCTATAAACTTAGATCTAGATAAACTTACTAATATACCCCAGAGACTATGGAGCAAAAAGACAAAGCAATAAAAATTATTGTTGAAAAGAAAAGAGAAATGGAGGATAGATTCAAGATATGTAACAAGCAAAGACAAGCAGCTCCAGAGGAAGAAAAGGAGAGAATCAAAAAATAATTTAAATGTTAATTTCCTGGAGCTGATTAAAGGTCAACATTTTAGATTAAGATGCAAAATTATAGACATGAATTATAAAAATAATAAAAACAATCATTTTCTGGTAAAATTTTAATTTCCAAGGAATAAAAAGAGCATTTTACAAGTTTTTAAAAAGAGAATACATGTTACTTAACAAGGGAGAGAGAATGATTTAGACATTCAAGTTGTTGTCTGTAACACTGGAAACTGAAAGATGTTGAAAGATAGTTAAAGAATATCAATGGGAAAAGACTATGATTTCTTTGGTTTTCCAACCAAGGACTTCCAGGGCTGAAAAAGTATGTACATGACATCTTACAAAGGACTTGAAGAAATATGGCTTCTACATAAAAATGTAATCAGGGAAAAGAGATCCGATTGGGGTAGATAAAAAATACAAGAAAAAATACTGGTTGTCAATGAATCCAGTAAATTTCACTTTTAAATATAAGCCAAGTTACTTAAAATAGGAGAGGAATACTGAAGTCAATATTTTAACAACTTAGAGTAAAAATTTCAATCAGGTTAACAAGCAAAGGAGGATAGGGTGGGGAAAGCATTTCCAGTCTCTTCTTGAGGAAATATAAACATAGCTAGTGTATAACTCTTAAAATTTGTATTTGGATAGTTTTCTATCAATTTTTTAAAAGTTAAAAATTAATCATTAATGACATAAATGCATAGTACAGCTAAAAAAAAAAAACACAGTGGGAAAATAATGGAATAAAAATCAAATCAGATAAAGTAAGGAAAGGGAAAAAAGTAAGTAAAAAATAATCCTAGAAATAAAAAAAATACCAAAAAAAATCCCCATATAAAACAAACAAGTTCAAAATGGTTCAATGAGTAATTCCAGTAAATTTAAGAAAGAAATAATTCTAATCTTTTATAAACTATCTCAGGCAATAGAAAGAGGAAGCATCTTCCAGTTTGTTTTGTAAAGTCATTATAGTCTGAAAACAAAAACCTGGTAAAGATGGCACGAAAAAGGAATAGCACAGGTTAGTTTCACTTATAGATATACCTGCAAAGTCTTAAATAAAATAATAACAAATGGATTCTAACACTTATTAAAAGGATAATGCATCACAATGAATTACTTCATGATCAAAATTCAAGTTTCACTTAACAACAGAAAAGGCTGTCACTTAATTTGCCACATGAATAGAAGAGAAAAGCATTATAAAAATATAAATAGATGAAAAAAAGCATTTGCTAAAATTTAGCATTTGTTCATGATTAAATTTCATAGCAAGGCTGAAAGGTGACTACACAAATCTTTCAGCAAATTCATGCATGATGTGAAATGTTGAAGGTTTCTCTCTTAGAGTAATTTCAGTGTAACATGCCGGCTTTCTACTTCTACCTTCACTATTATTCGGTGCATGAGATTTGTACACTGGGGGTTGAGGGGTGGTCCATCACCCTGGCTTGAGTCCTTTTGCAGTCTGGAACCCCTCAGGGGATTTTTGCCTGCTGGCTGAGGCTTGATCCCCAGCAGTCAGACATCTCTTCAGCAGTCCGGGGCTCTTGCAGTCCAGGACACCTTTCTCCTTACTGCCTGCCTGCAACTGAGGTGGAAGAGGCTCCTGCCACCACCACTGTGCTCTTCAGTTATGAGCCCGGCTTCTGGCTGAGTGGCACTCCTCCTGTGGGAACACACTAACCACCAGGGGGCAGCTCCTGTGTTGAGTGTCTATTCCCTGGTGGTCAGTGCATGTCATAGTGACTGGTTTTTCCACTGTTCGGTCTATTTGCATATTAGGCTTTTATTATATAGTACTAGGGGCCCAGTGCACAAAATTCGTGCACTGGAGGTGGGAGGTTCCTCAGCCCAGCCTGCCCCCTCCCCCCGTCACATATTGGGAGCCCTCAGGGGGTGTCCTACTGATGGGTTAGGCCCACTCCCTGATCACTTGGGGAGCCGGCCTAAGCCCCAGTCTGGCCTCCCCTTGTGGGAGGCAACCAGGCTAATCAGGGGAAGCCAACAACCCCATCACCTCGCTGCTACAGCCACTGCCAGTCACTGCAGCCACCAAGGTGTTTTCATCAACACAGGCTCTAGTCCCTTCATCATGAAGAAATGATAACTTTCTTTAAGCATTTTCAAGATGTGTCTTTCATAGGATGTGACATTTCTTTCTTTCTTTTTTTGTAATCCTCACCTGAGGATATGTTTCCATTGATTTTTAGAGAATGTGGAAGAGAAGGGAAAAACAGAGAGAAACATCAAAGTGGGAAGAACACTTTGAATGGTTGCCTCTTGCATGAGCCCTGACCTGGGCCCTGGCCAGGGAGGAGCCTGCAACCTAGGTACATGTCCTTGGTCGGAATTGAACCCACATCCTGCAGTCAGCAAGCTGAGGCATTATGCACTGAGCCAAACCAGCTAGGGCAGGATATGACATTTCTGAGCCCTCCAGCAGTGGACCTTCATTTTTTTTTCTCCAGGAGTGTGGTGGAAAAACCCTAGATTGCCTTTTTAGATTCTTATTACCCAAGTTGCTAAGAATATTACCAGTGGCATACAGGGAGCTTAGCCAATGAGCGGTAAGAAAAGGTGTTTCCTCTGTAGTTTACTCAGATCACCGGCTCCACCTCTGGCCCTCCAATCTCAGCTCCACCCTTGCCCAGGCCTGTAACCTCTGGCTGAGGATGTAGGCCTGGGCAGGGGACCCTGAAGCCCCTCTGATCGCTGGCTTCACAGAGCCCAAGCTTCTGCGATCACCAGCTCTGATTCTACCCCTTGCCATCACTGGCTCTGCCCTTGCCCCACTGGCAGCCTCTGGCCAAGGCTACAGGCCTGGTCAGGGGACTGCCAGACCCCTGTTTTTCTGGCTCTGCCTGTGTCCAGAACCCTGTGATCGCAGGCTCCATCCCTGGCCCTCTGATCACTGGCTCTGCGGAGCTCAGGCCCCTGTGATCTCCAGCCTTGCCTGTGCCCAGGCCTGAGGCCTCTGGCGAAGGCCTCTGGCCTGGGCAGGGGACCCCCAGCCCCCTCTGATTGACTGTTCTGCCCCTCAGGCCCCCACCACCTGCCTGGCTAACAGGCCTGACACTTCAGTGGCAGGGCTGAGCCAGACTGGGCGCCACCATCTTGTGGCCATGGGGGAAGCCATCTTTGTGATTGAGTGACACCTAATTTGCATATTACTCTTTTATTAGATAGTAAGTGGCTATGGGGATGGCCATTTTGTGGCTATAGGTGCTGCCATTTTGTGGCTATAGTGGTGGCCATCTTTGTCACAGAGTGATGCCTAATTTGCATATTACTCTTTTATTAGATAGGATTCTAGATAGTGAAGTAAAGCAAGACCAAAAAAAGTATAAAAGTTTTAAAAGGAAAGAATAATAATGTCATTATCATATATAGTGTGCCCCAAAATATATACATAATTTAACACTATAGTTCAGTTTTGAAAATAAAATGTATTTTAATAAGCACTGTCTTTATAACTATTCAGTGTGTGTGTATACATTTTTGGGACATAATTGTGTATGTAGAATATAAAAAATTGACAAAGAAATTACTAGAATTAAAAAATTTATTGCATTTTCTATGTACAAATCATTACACAAAAGTCAAATGTATTCATGTACACATGCAACAAGCAGTTAAAATGTAAACTTCTAAAAATATACCACTCATAAGAGCATAAAAAATATTACATATCTAGGATTAAAGCTAATAAAAGATGTGTAAGGTTCTCTGCAGACAAACATAAAATATTGTTGAGTGACATTAAGGAAGACCAAACTAAATGGAGAGATATAATATGCTCATGGACTGGAAGACTCAGGATTATATTTATGTCAAAGAAGTGGCTGCCAGGAGTGGGAGTCTGAGGCTGTATTTGCAGGTGGCCATAGTAAGACTATGAACTATCCTAAATGTAATAAAAATGATCTGTCAGATGCTTTTTATAATTTTTTACAGCAAAATTTATATTGAATATCAAATCACTAAAAACATTTCTATCCTGGAGTTTTAATTTTATTTTATTTTACCTTTCAGAGCACAATTTTAATAAGAGTTTTTGAAATTGCAGATATATGTACTGAGCTCTTACTTGTTAAGAATGTATTTTCCCCCTTGCAAGTGAAAATAACTTGACTAGATAGATTTCTCAGCCTTGATTTTTTTCCCTTTAAACTTTGCACAATATTGTACCGCTAGAAAATGTTACTGCTCTCAAAGAGCTTAAGTCATAGAAAAGAAGATAGCAAAGTTTTTTTTATGGGAAAGTCTTATAGGAGAAATACCATCTGCTTTGGGAACACACAGGAATGGGCACTAAATCCAGACATGAGGAAGCAGTGAAAACTTATTTATTAGACAAAAAAAAAAAAAAAAAAAAGTCTGAACTAAGACTTCAGGATGAGTAGTTTCCAGGGTAGGGAGGTGATGAAAGAGCCTTCTAGCCATCGAAAAGCAGCATGTGGGAAAGCCAGAAATGCAAGAGAACCAACAGAGCTAGATTCTAGAGCTAAAGCACCTAGTTTTAAATCCTGGCTGGGCCCCTTAGCAGTATGTGATAGCAAACAAATCATTTAAATTCTTTGTGCTTCTGTCTGTAAAACAGGGATGAGAATGGGAGCTACCACTAACAGGTTTTAAAGTCACCTCCTCTAGCCAACCTTCCCTTCGGTGCTGAATCATTCCATGTCCTCACCATAGGGTCACCCCTCCCAGTCCTTGCAACCCATTCCTAGAAGAGCTTGAATTCCAATCCAGGTCTTTAATTCTTAGTCTGTCCCTCTTGATGTTATGTCAAAGTTCCCAGGAGGCCACTAGGAGAGAGGCAGCTGGTGGCGTGGAATAAAGTTTTGTTCAGTTACCTCTTATATTGAATGAAATGCTCTCCCTGTAGCTTTCTCTCCTGAGTATAGTTCAGCTCTCTGGAGTTATCAGGGATAAACTTGCATCCTCCTGAACATGATAGGTCTTTGGGAATTCCAGGTAGCCATTTGTCTAGTGTATCATCCCTGTCCCATGGTAAGTAGTACCATTTACTTCACCACCCTTTCCTCTTCCCAGGCACTGACTTATACATACACTAGTGGCCTGTTGCATGAAATTTGTGCACATTAAAAGGGAATTAATTAGAGGAAATATTTTAATATTGCTATTTGCCCTTTCTCTATAATAGAAGTTTCAGAGATGAAAGAAAATTAGTAAAATGTATATGAAAATAATATGTAAATTTATTAATAAATAAACAATCACAACATGATACAACAACAAAGACATGATATAAAAATAACAAAAACATGATGTAAAAACAACATTGATACAATGACTGATAAATTGATTAAAGTTATTCTAATATCTCCCTGTATACCACATTATACCTTAAGAGTGAAAACACTTTCAGAGTGCTTGACTAATTTCCCTTGTGATAAAGTATTTACAACTTTAACTTTAACATCACACACTCTTTGAATTTGAGAAAAAGCAACATATAACTGACCATGTGTGAAAATGGGTTCCGATAGGAATATTCCTACTCTCTCTAGCATTTGTCCTTGTGATTCATTAATAGTCATCGCCAATGCTGGCATCATGGAAAACTGTCTTCTAATTAATTTAAATGGGAGGCTAGTGTCAGATGGGGACAAATTAATTCTTGGAATCAGAAAACCTCTCCTTCTGCAGATCCTGTTAATACTTTAGCTGCAATAATATTAGGTCGCAATCTTTCGATAATAAATGTAGTACCATTATAAAGACCCCATTTACCATAAGATTTCTCAGTAGCATGATGATTGCACCCACTTTCAATTTTAATTTATGACACAACATTCCCAAAGGAGTAATACTATTAAGAAATTTGGTGGGAAAATTTTCCTTTTCAGCATTATCAGTTAAATCAATGGAATCATCACTCAAATATGTGTAAAAATCTCCATTAAGTATATACAAAATTTCTTTATTTAATTTTTGAACATGTTCATTTTTTGGACAAAGAATCTCATGTTTAGATATATTTTTAATATTATCTGTAGATATAGTATTTCCAAAGGTAGCTTCAATAATAGATCCGTTAAAAATCATTTCACAGGAGATTTCAATAAAATCTATTCCTAAATGAAAACTGCTATCAAGTTTGCCATCTCCAAGTTTTACTAACCATTCACTATAAGCATAATCTTTTGATCTCATATTTGTTTTAAGAGACAACTTTCTGAAACATCCCCAAACACTGCCGTACTTTAAATTCATTTGTACTATGGCTGATCGCATAGCATGCGGCACAATACTGAGACACTGTCGTAAATCCCTTCCAAGAAGGAGAACTTTCCCACCAACTGCAACATTCAAATTCATAATTTCTCTTAGTAATCTGTCTATGGCATTTATAGCATGACTGGATGCCATGGTGCATTCATCAATAATGAGAAGTTTGACCTTTTTAATGGTTTTGGCAACTTCACTCTTTATATTGAGTCTAGAAATTGAAGTTTCATTTAATGGAATCAGTAATTTATATTGGGAATGAAAGGTGCTTCCACTAAGAAGTAAATTTGCAGCAATTCCTGTAGACGCTGTGGGTAAAACAGTACCACCACGATCTCTAATATAATGTATTAAAACTTTATAAAGATATGTTTTTCCACTACCGTCCGGACCATTCAAGAAAAAGCATTTGGGGTATACAGTTTGATCTTTGATGGCTGAAGATATTCTTCTACAACGCCAAAGTCCTGTGTCAGCCCCAGAACTAATCCCTGCATTACCTAAACAACATGCCTGCATCACCTAAACAACAGATCTCCTCTGCTCAGACTCACCTCCCTGCTCATCCAAGATTAATCCACCCCCACTAACTCCCTGCTGGTCCCTTAGCCTATGCCATTCTCACTCACTCTCTCACAATCCAGAACTTGAACCAGATCCCCGGGCAAGCATGTGGAGAGGCTTCCGCTGCAGCCTCGCCCCCACTGCAGACCCCCTGTTCTTGGTCGTTTGTGATTGGAGTGGTATGAGGGTGCCCTACCCAGGCATAAGGCCTAGGCCAGAGGCCTCAGGCCTGGGCAGGGGCAAGGCTGGAAATCACAGGGGCGTGGGCTCCACAAAGCCAGTGATCAGAGGGGCAGGGGTAGAGCCTGCAATCACAGGAGTCTGGGCACCTTATTAGTATAGGCTATTATTAGTATAGACTAGGGGCCTGGTGCATGAAATTTGTGCACTGGGGGGGGGGTGCCCCAGCCCAGCCTGCCCCCTCTCACATATTGGGAGCCCTCAGGGGGTGTCCTACTGATGCATTAGGCCCGCTCTCTGCTCCCCATGGGGAGCCGTCCTAAGCCCCAGTCTGGCCTCCCTTTGTGGGAGGTGACCAGGCTAATCAGGGGAAGCCAACAGCTCCATCACCCTGCTGCTGCAGCCACAGCCAGTCACTGCAGCCACCAAGGTGTTTTCATCAACACAGGCTCTAGTCCCTTCACTATGAAAAAATGACAACTTTCTTTAGGCATTTTCAAGATATGTCTTTCATAGGATATGACATTTCTTTCTTTCTTTCTTTTTTTGTAATCCTCACCTGAGGATATGTTTCCATTGATTTTTAGAGAATGTGGAAGAGAAGGGAAAAATAGAGAGAAACATCAAAGTGAGAGAAACACTTTGGTTGGTTGCCTCCTACATGAGCCCTGACCTGGGCCCCAGCCAGGGAGGAGCCTGCAACCTAGGTACATGTCCTTGGTTCAGAATTGAACCCACACCTTGCAGTCAGCAAGCTGAGGCATTATGCACTGAGCTAAACCAGCTAGAGCAGGATATGACATTTCTTAGCCCTCCAGCAGGGGACCTTCATTTTTTTTTTTTCCTCCAGGAGTGTGGTGGAAAAACCTTAGATCGCCTTTAGGGATTATTATTATTACCCAAGTTACTAAGAATATTACCAGTAGCATACAGGGAGCTTAGCCAATGAGCGGTAAGAAAAAGTGTTTCCTCTGTAGTTCACTCAGATCACTGGCTCCACCCCTGCCCCTCCAATGTCAGCTCCACCCTTGCCTAGGCCTGTAACCTCTGGCTGAGGATGCAGGCCTGGGCAGGGGACCCACAAGCCCCTCCAATCGTTGGCTTCACAGAGCCCAGGCCTCTGTGATCACTGGCTCTGATCCTGCCCCTTGCCATCACCGGCTCTGCCCTTGCCCTACTGGCAGCCTCTGGCCAAGGCTGCAGGCCTGGGAAGGGGACCCCTAGACCCCTGCTTTGCTGGCTTCACTGGTGCCCAGACACCTGTGATTGCAGGCTCTGCCCCTACCCCTCTGATTGCTGGCTTTGCGGAGCCCAGGCCCCTATGATCTCCAGCCTTGCCCCTGCCCAGGCCTGAGGCCTCTGGCCTAGGCCTTATGCCTGGGTAGGGCACTCTCATACCACTCTGATCACCAGCTCTGCCTCTAACCCCTCTGATCACCAGCTTTGCCCTTTCCCATGCTTGAGGCCTCTGGTAAAGGCCTCTGGCCTGGGCAGGGGATCTCCAGCACCCTCTGATTGCCTGTTTTGCCCCTCAGGGCCCCGCCTCCCCCACCACCTGCCTGGCTAACAGGCCTGACCACTTCAGTGCCGCCATCTTGTGACTATGGGTGCCACCATCTTGTGGCCAGAGGGGTGGCCATCTTTGTGATGGAGTGATGCCTAATTTGCATATTACTCTTTTATTAGATAGAATTTGGCTACAGGCGCTGACTTCTTGTGGCTATGGAGGTAGCCATCTTTGTGATGGAGTGATGCCTAATTTGCATATTATTCTTTTATTAGATAGAATTCCTCCTCCTCTTCCAGAATGTGCATTCTAGATCCTCCCCTCAACTTAACCTACTCCCCAGTTTTTTGAGGGAAAAGTAAGCTCTACCAGGAAGTGGATTTTGACCTTCCAGGGAAGTGCATTCATGTTCATTACTCTCCTACACACTTGGGACAACCTGATGTCATCAACAGCATTCACAGGGGATGCAGGAGGACTCTTTTGCATCCCTTAATGTAGATGAGAACCCTAATTCATCCACAGAATGCCATGATTAGACCAATGCTTTATTATTCAGAAAGGGAATCGAAGCAGGGAGGTTCAGCCATTTGTCCAGAACATGGCAAGTGGCTAGTAGCATAACCAGGATTCAAGTCCAGCTCTTCTCACCCGAATCTGATCCTCTTTCCCTTTATCACATTTTCCAGGACAGTATTTTCTTCTCCCTAAATATTGGTGCCAGAATAATTTTTTAGCTCAGTTCCACATATTAGCACTTGCAATATTTATTTCCCAAACCTCAGCAGCTTAATAAGAACAAAAGGTGAATCTCAAAATTAATCTATTATTGGGTGACATGGATTATAACTAGTACAAAGTGGGAGACAATCCACGAAAAATAAAACCTGGGAGTGTTTACAGCCTTATAACATCCATTAGGCTGTGCCCCAAATTGGACATGACAGAACATTACAAATCATGGCTCTGTAAGGGAAGAGAAAAGAGAGAAAATAGTGCAACAGTACTGATGCCTCGAGTAGCATTCATCACCACTAATCTCTAGCCTCTTTGTCTCTGGAGTGTGTTCTGTGTACCACGGGTTTCGTTTTGAAGCAGAAGCTCTCACTCATCTCTCTTTACAGACCTGACACATGCCACTGATACCCAATACTTTCTGAAAAGGGCTCACAGGGCCAGGCAAGCCCCTCCTCATTGAAACAGCATTCTAATGGACCTGGATTTTTAAAAAATAAAATTAAAAAAGAAATCTCTGCAGAGTCATCGGGGAGAGCGATCAAATTGACTTCTTTTTCCCCAACAATGAAAAACCTAATCTTTGATCTTGTGGCTGAGAATGAGAAGTGCCCCACAGAGAGGTACGCAAAAATAGGCTGTGAAAATGACCTGATGGAACCAATGCCGGAGAAATCAATGCCTTCAGTGGAAGGCTCTAGGTCAGATTGTGAAATGAATCCAGCTTGAATTTTGTGAACTATCCTTGAAGGGACAATTCTAAATTCTTGCAACGTAGCTATGTTGGCATCAAGATCAAGAGTCCTTTAAAACACTGTGCAAACCATGCCTGGGGGGGCCTGTGGCTTTGAGCCTGCTTGCTTCCTACGACTAGCCTGGGGTCTTGGCTGCTCTTTGCATGGGTTTAAAATTCTCACTGACATTTCGGGGGGCTGTGGGGATTTCACCAAAACAGGAGCTGCACTCTCCTGGCCAGAATGAAGTCACGGATAAAAAGTCAAGTTCTGCTCATGAGTGCAACCACCAGCAGGCTGTACAGCTCTGCCCCAGTTGCGTATTGCAATGGCCCTGAGTGATCTGTTTGCATTTCTCGTAACTCTCCTTCCTGGATCAGTGTGCACTGCTGTTAATTCAATTCTTACATTGCAACTGCGGCTGAGTCCTGGGCTCCACGCACCAGAGAGCAGCTTTCTGGTGCCAGGTCAACTCAGCCACATGATTAAACTAACAAAGGCTGCCCTTCCTTAATCGCAGGGTGGAAAAAGGAGGACCTGGATTCACCTCCTACCTCTGTCATTCATGTTAAATCTTAACGAGTTGCTCAAGCTTCCCGGGCCTCAGATTTTTCATTTGTAGTGATTTTTATGCAGAAGTGTATTTCAGTATTATTCTTGGAGCTTTTAAAAAAAAAAATACAGGCCCTCCCCAGCCGCACGTGTATTGAAGCAGAATTTCCAGAGGTGGACTTGGACATCTGTGTTTTACAAGTTCCATTAGGTGCCTGTATTGTGAGACATTCTTTATTAAGAATCATAAGCCATTAGGTTATTGTAGGGAGAGCATAGATATGGGGTAAGGGATAAAGGTATAGTGTAAGAGGTAAAGTGCTCTAGAATTTATTTATTTTATCCTTTGTGTTTCTTCTCCACAACATGCAGACACAAACACTTCCTAGGTTCTTGGCCTTAAATATCTCTCTCCATCCTGTACGTGGGGGCTTATCTCTTCTTTACTCTTTACATATTGAGTTCAAGTTTTCTATTTAATTCAAGGGCTACTATTTTAAGCCTCTGTATATTCTTATTTTTAGGAAGTATTACTATCTGGAATTCTGTAGTTATTGTTTATATCTATGTCATATTAGTACCTATTTCATTAAATCCATTGGGATGGGTGTTCTTATTTCTATTTTATAGACGAGGATATTAAGGTTGAAAGAGCTTAAGTAACTCAGTAAGTGTTGGAGATGGAGCATATTCCTTTGTCTTCTAAATTTTAAGTCCAGTTTTCTCTGAGTCACCCTAGGAATACTATCTGAATTTTTACTTGTAATTCAAATGTTAACGATTTATAAAGCAAGCAAGTAAAGAATGGAACTTAGGGAGCCTTTCAAATCTCTCCCAAGACTTGGTGGTTAAATAATTCTGGTTGTCTGTTGAAAAATCTTCATGGCTGATTGACTTCTTTATTCCTCCCCCATATTTTAATGAGATGAGTAGAGAATTAGTCTGACTGGAGTGACATCTGGCTCCTCTTCCAGAGAAGAACATAGGGTGGCCTTCCCCTTTGAGCATAAGCCACGCTTTCCACC
The DNA here is from genome assembly GCA_004026665.1 of Murina feae. Classification (NCBI taxonomy): domain Eukaryota; kingdom Metazoa; phylum Chordata; class Mammalia; order Chiroptera; family Vespertilionidae; genus Murina; species Murina feae. Next base: position 4,960 of record PVJC01036467.1, on the reverse strand, counting down.
CTCTTCACTGAGAGCTTGGTGGACTTTGTCCTCATCAGCAGGTAGAAGAGAAGCAAGCATGGAAAGGAATGGGATAGCTCCCATGCCCCACAGTGAAGGGGCTAGCATTGAGTATTTCCCATCCTCCAGGTTGTTTATGCTTTTATAATACCCACTGAGTTCGTTATGCTAGCATTGAGTATTTCCCATCCTCCAGGTTGTTTATACTTTTGTAATACCCACTGAGTTCGTTATGCTCAGATGAAAAGATTTCTCAGGAGGACAGGTGTTGCTATGAGCAGGCCATTCTGAGTGTTTTTAAAACATGGTCATTTTCCTCTTCCTCTGGCCAGAAGCACAGAGACATTTCTCTTCATCCGCATAGTGAAAACCCGCTGATGTTCCTGGAGGTAAAACTAGTGAAAGGGTGAGAACCCTCTTAAGGCTGGACTCACTTGTTTTTTCTAACTTACAAGCCTCCAGAAATTGGCCAATGACAGTGTAAACATTTTCCTTCCAGAACTGGTTCCAGGGGTGGCTTATACTCCTGGGCATGTGGCTCCAATCAGCTGTGATCCTCTGTATCCACTGTCTATCTCTCCAGTTTTCAGGGCAGCAGTTTGCCCTGTGATGGATCTAAGAAGAGTTGTTGGTTCTGTTTGTTGAGCTTTTTCTCTCTTTTGCTGTTTGTCTTACTTGCGGTTCTTCTAGAAGCACAAGAACTTGATGGAGGTGGTTACTGTGAGAGGTATTCCCTGGGGCAGGAGCCAGGGATTGGGTAAAATGATTCCGGATGGGAGAAAAGCCAATTAAAGGTGTACCTTTAGCCTGCTTGTGGGGGTGATGGGAGGGGCGTGGTTAGACACTGCTTTAACACGTGTTTACCACATCCTTAGAACGGCACCCAGGTAGCTCTGACTCTGGTTTTCAGGCCACTTTCGCTGTCAAAGAAGTGGCTGTCAAGAATGCGAGTCCGAGGCTCTATTTGCAGGTGGCCATGATGGGCTGGGAAGCTGAGGTTGGTCACTCTTCTCTCTGGAGCTCAGCTTTCCTTAAGCTCATGGAAGATATTTTACCCTCAAATAGCCAAATGATTGTCTGTGGAGGCAAATCTCAGCAGCTCAGGTGGATGATGTGAGGCCTGAAGGCAAGCAGGTTTTCACAGAAATTGTGAACAAACTATCTTTTGACTTTACACATTTCTTCTGGTTCTTTCTAAGAGGTTTATTTTATTGTCCTTTTAATGAGATCTGTACTCTCTGGAAAGTTGTTCTCAGCAGGCCAACTCTGAGTCTGAGTAGCAACTGGCTCTGGACTTTATACTTCATTTCACTTCCTACAGGGTCGTTGGCTCTCAAGGCAGAAATTGTATGTGAGTCTCTGGGGACGGTAGGGCTGAGGGTTAGATAGCAGGTGTGATAGGAATATATCTCTCTGCCTGGCATGGATTCTTCAGTGATAATTCTGCTCTCTGAGTCCACCTACATACTCCTTGGGGGGGACCCTAGTGCAGTTCAACTTCAGATGCTGCCTGAGACTGGGGCTACCTTGTAGGAATTGCAAAACAATCCGCAGTTGGAAGCTGCCTGTGCTGGACTTGGTTGCATGTAGGAGGGGCTGCTCTGACAACCAAAGCTGACTGCCTTCAATTCCAGGCCTGGGGCAAGTCAGACCTGTTTCCACCTAGACAGCTGCCCACAAGTCTCAGCCACTGATAGAGCCTTGGGTGGAGCATGAGTTGGGTGAAGGAGGACCTTAGGGAGTCATCATTATGCAGCTAATAGAGTTCACCAGGCTAATGCAGAATCAGGTTTGACTGTGCAGTGGGAGAGTTCAGCACAGGGACAATGGCGGCTGCCCCCGTAGTCCTTGCACTGAAGCCAAACAATTCAGTTTTGGACTTTATGTTTGGCATCCATCAAGCTTAACTGGAGTTTTTTAAGAAAAATTTCAACGTGGGCCCAGGCTGATTGCCATGGAAAGAGCCTGGACCTTGAGCAAGTTGGTGAGTGGGTCTCAGGGAGCTGTCAGTGTGGAGCTGATAGAGTTCACCAGGCTAATGCGGATGTATGTTTGGCTGTGTGGGGAGAGGGCTCAACATAGGAACAGTGGCTCCAGTTAGCTGTGTGAGAGAAGGATTCAATACAAGGCAGTGTATATAGGATGATCAATGGATGATTGTCATAGTCAGAGCCTCCACCTCCTCTTTCAGTCTCACCCCTCAATCCCTGTCACTCATGCCTATTCTCCTTCAGTCCCAAGCCTAAACATCCCCTAGAAAAATACACTGGTTTGTGCTAGACTTACCTGTGAAAGATCATGTGATATTCTGAAAATGGGTGCATACCTAACATTACAAAACTGGACTTTTGCTCTGGTTATTACAGATCTGTCTTGGCTTTGGTTTCTGCAACTTGTAAAATATGGGAGCTGGATTATTACAGGTATGGCAAAAAAATGTTTCATTTACAAATGCTTGGTAATGGCTATCTAGTGCCATGATGAAATGGTTCTGAAGTTATACCTGGACCCAGAGAGAAGGGTTTCAGCATTAATTAGCAAGACCAGTCTCAGGCAAGAATAGGAGAGAACATCACTTGTCGTCCCAGAATTAGATTATCCTGTAGGTTCATTCCAGCTCTGAACTGCTGAAAGTCTGAATTTACCCATGGCCCCCTTAGAGAATTGACCTGTGCTTTGTTGCTTTAGGGAATCCTTCCTCTAGCCATATTGTCTTTTCAGGAACACTTTAACCAACCTCTGATAAGGCACCAACCACTGGTAAAAGCCTAGAGGTCACCACATCACACTGTATGATTGGGTAAGTCACTTCTACACTGTGGTTCTATGTGACAAGGGAGAGGGTCACAAGGTCTTTAAAAAAAAAAAAAAGCAAATCTGTGATTCTATTCTATTGGAGTCACAACGTCTTGATTTTTAAAAAAGTAGCTTATAGTGGATCTGTGTAATTTTAAAAGGGCCATAATTTCCTTTTCTTCTTCTTTGCCCTCAAATCTGAAATCATATGCATTGTCTCCCCCCTCCCTGTCCTTTGGATCAGGCTGGCCTGGGCCAGTTGTGTATGTTAAAGGAAGGACACAAAGCAGAGGCTTGAGGGCAATGGGCAGGGAGTACAAAGGATCAATCAACGTTACATTTTGGGGAAAATAACCATTTGAGGAGTCAGGAGGTAGGGTTGTGGCCATGCTCTGAAGATAAAGGATAAAAAGACTGGTCTTAGATCCAGCAGAAAGTAGAGGAAAGTGTGGGGGGAAAGGGCCTGTGTACGGGTGGGGCCAGTGTGCGGAAATCATTACATGTCTGGGTTCTGATCCAGTATTGGCACCAATTTGCTGTGTGACCTTGGGCAGGAGAGCTCTTTCCTCTGGGTCTCAGTTTTTCTACATATAATAATCAGAGGCAAAGAGAGCAAGTTTTTTGTTGTTGTTGCTAATCCTCACCTGAGGATATTTTTCCATTGATTTTTAGAGAGAGTGCAAGGGAGTGGGAGAGTAACATTGATGTGACTGGAATTGAACAGGAATCCTTCAGTCTGATGCTCTATCCACTGAGAAAAACAGGCTAGGGCACCAGAGCAGGTTGATTCCTAAGGGCTGACCCCATGTGTACGGTTGTGTATAGAACGGGCTGTCCTAGGAGGGAAAGAAAAAGGGAGAGTGTTTCTACCTTCCACACAGAACATGTTAAAGTCTAGAGAGCTTGAGAACACAGGCTGAGTATATCTGGGACCCAGTAACTGTAGTGGGGCTTCCAAGGACATAAGTATCCTGCTTGTCTTATCTCCCCCATTTGAATTTGAACTTCAAAGAGACAGCACTTACTTATTAGAATCTCAGAGTTTTTGAGTTAGAAGCGACTGTAAAGGTCATCTAGTCCCATTGAGGAGGAAGGCTGGTTTTGCAAGGAATGTTAGGCTTTAAACCAAACAAAACCCTGTCCTGCGATAAGGCGGGGTGGGGTGGGGGGCTTTGTTTTGAGCCCTGAACCTAAGCACACCTGGGGGAAGGGTAGATGAAAAGAATTCTCCCTTCAGGGCCTTGTGGGGAGGGAGTATATTTGCAAATCAATGAACTCGAGGGGCAGTTATAAAGCAAAGTTCTTGTGTGTTACTGGCGCTTTGGATTTGGGATTTTGAACACCCCAGAGACCGCGTGTTATTAAAACTGTGATTTCTCCACCTCTTCAAAGTGTCGCTTAGTTTTTTGATCTTTCTGCAACACCATCACTCACCCCCTGAATGAGGTTCTGTCTTTTTTTTTTTTAAATCTGCTCCCACAGGTGGTTGTATACTGTCCTGAAATAATTTACATAGTGGAAGGCAGAGTTAAAGACTCCTTTAATTCAGCCTGCTGTACTGCCCTGGGACCCAGGAGATTTTACTAGACCAAACCACGAGGTAAGGGTTTCAAGGTGGTCCCTCTAATGCTGGCTTTAGAGAGCCAGCCTGGACTGTGAACACCATTTTCAGCTGCTCCTCAGGGAAGGAGGTGGGTAGAGACATGGTACATGTTAGAGTTACATTGGCCTGGCTGGGTTCAGTCTCTCCTGTGCTGCTGACTAGCTGGATGGCTTTGAACAAGGTACCCTAGCTCTCTGTGATGTTCACTTGCAAAATACTGGTAATGATATCCCTCACAGGACTGTGGTACACGTTCGTCTGGTGCATGAGGCAAGTGTCGCATACATGTTCCCCCACCCATCCCCTGGGTCTGCATAGGGGTTTGAGCATCTATAGAGGTGGGAACTATTTCTTAGTCAATGGTACTTACTCCAGTGCTGAGCATAGTGTTTTGTGTGGTATGAAATGAGAGAAAAATTAAGTAAAAGCTAAGAACCAGAGGCATGGATACATGAACAGATTGATAAGTGTCAGAAAGGAGGGGGTGAGGGAGCTAGGTGAAAGAAAGTGAAGGGATTAGCCAAAGAGCATATATGCATAGCCCATGGATAGCCAAAAGTG
>PVJC01036466.1:0-17714 GCA_004026665.1 Murina feae | reverse complement strand
ATCTGAAAATAGAATGAAGAACACTAATCTCAAAATAATATAAAGATAAAATAAAATGACTCTTAGAAAAAGAAAAAAAATAGTAGTAGTAATAATATTGATTAAAAATAAAGATACAATAATTAAAAAGGTAAAATCAAGTGAGGAAAAAAGACAAAAAATTGTTTCTTAAAGGAAAAAAAAGAAAAAGAAAAAAATTAAAAAAAGAGAGAAAAATGTGCAGTAGTGAGGGTCATTCACTTCTTCTCCTCTTTTGATTGGTGCGCCTTAGTCTTGTCAGCTATTCAGGAAAGTATGGAAGTTTCCTGCAATTCACTACTCCTCTGCATCGTACACCAGTCCTGATTTAAAAGCCGGCAGTATTTCTGCCTTTATTTGTGTTTACAGAAGAGTCAGTTTGTGAATCAGCCTCTGGGTGGCAGTGTTTCTGGAGTGACCTTTTTAGTGACCTCTCTAGCCAGCATTTAGGTTTTGTTTTTCCTATCACACTTAATACAAGTTTGGCGGAATGGACTGCCCGTGAACTGGTTTCCGAATTCGTCACTCCCTGCTCTGCTTCTCAAGACACACAAACAGGGTTTTCCCCTGCAGTCTCCGTGAGTGACCCCAATTGGGTGCTCCTATGTATTGGGTTTAATAATCCCAAGCCTAGATTTAATAACGAGAGGGAAAAATGAACCTCTCCAAAGAGATGCACGGGCTCCCTTCCTCCTCCAGCTCTGCGTGTGACTCTCCCAATGTCTCTTCTCCGCGACCCAAAACTGAGGCTGTCTTTTCGTGACCCGATCAGTTATGGGGTGGTTTTTTTGGGTTCCTTTCTGCTAGCAACCTGCGGGACCCCTTCCCACAATCAGGTCACGCTGGTGCCAACAGCCTCGGACTTTGTGGAGCGCGGGCTGGCCCCAAGGGGAGGGGCGCAGACTCTGCTGCGCAGAGACTTCTCCTGTGCGCTTTCAACTCTCCCACCTGGAATACAAACCAAGCTTTTAACAAGCGAAATCTGACCTTTCCGTGAGGAGGTGCAGGGCTCGTCTGGGTCCACGTATTCTTGGTTTGAGCTCCGGTGTTCCTGGATTCCTGGCTGGTCCCTGGGTGACCTGTTTGCAGTATCCCTGGATGTATACATTTCTTGTAACAATCACCCAAGATGGCCCGGTTTCCGCAGCAGATTCAGCAGCTCCGGGAGAGATTTCAGCAGCAGTGGAGGCAGCGCCCGGTTAAGGGAGCCCCATTCGGGTTCTCCAACAGTCCTCTGGAGTATAGCTGTTGCACACCCACAAATTTCTACGCTTGGTACATCCACACACTCTCCGTTCCTTCTCTCACTGTCTTTCAGTCTGCCTTCTTATCGGCAGCCATCTTCCTCTACCACAGCTTTTTTATCCACTCATTTACTGATGGGCATTTGGGCTGTTTCCAGATCTCAGCTATTGTAAATTGTGCTGCTATGAACATAGGAGTGCATACATTCTTTATGATTGGTGTTTCAGGTTTCTTAGGATATATTCTTAGAAATGAAATCACTGGGTCAAATGGCAGTTCCATACTTAAATTTTTATTTTTTAAAAAATTATTCTTTATTGTTGACAGTATTACATATGTCCCCTTTTCTCCCCCATTCACCCCTCCAGCCCGCACCCCCCCCCCAGGTCTTCAGCACCCTATTATATGTGTCCATGGGTTATGCATATGTGCATAAAAGGTCTTTGGTTGATTACTTCCCACTCACCCACCCTCCCCCACATTCCCTCTGAGATTCCGCACTCTATTCCATGCTTTGAATCTCTGGATTCATTCTGTTCATCAATTTATTTTGTTACTTAGATTCCACATATGAGTGTGATCATGTGATACTTGTCTTTCTCTGACTGACTTATTTCACTTAGCGTGATATTCTCCAAGTCTCCCCCATGTTGTCTCATAGGATAAGAGATTTCTCTTTTTTACTGCTGCAAGTATTCCATGGTATAAATGTACCTCAGGTTTTTTTTTTTTTATCACTCATCTACTGATGGGCACTTGGGCTATTTCCAGATCTTAGGTATTATAAATTGTGCTGCTATGAGTATAGGGGTGCATATATTCTTTCTGATTGGTGTTTAGGGTTTCTTAGGATATATTCCTAGAAATGAGATCACTGGGTCAAATGGCAGTTCCATATTTAATTTTTTGAGGAAACTCCATACTGTTTTTCATAATGGCTGCACCTATCTGCAGCCCAACCAGCAGTGAACTAGGGTTTCCTTTTCTCCATATCCTCATCAGCACTTGCTATTGTTGATTTGTTGATGGTAGTCATTCAGACAGGTGTGAGATGATACCTCATTGTAGTTTTAATTTGCTACTCTCTGATGATTAGTGATGTTGAGCATAATTTTATCTATTTTATCTAATAAAGTATCTATTTAGATCCTTTGCCTCTTTTAAAAAATTTGTCTTCCTTTTGTTGAGTTGTATGAGTTCTTTAAATATTTTGGAAATCAACCCCTTATCAGATATATCATCGGGGACTATGTTCTCCCATACAGTGAGTTCCCTTTTCATTTTGTTGGTTTCCTTTACTATGCAGCTTATTAGTTTGATGTAGTCCAATTTGTTTATTTTTTCCTTTGTTGCCCTTACACTAGGAGATGTAGAGACTGTACTCCATTGTATGCTCTTACCTCCTTTGACAAACATTAATAAACCATAATGGTGTGAGTCAATTTGTTCCATTGATCTATATGTCTGTTCTTGTGCCAGTACCAGGCTGTTTTGATTATAATGGCTTTGTAGTATACCTTGTCATCCAGTATTGTGATCCTTCCAGCTTTATTCTTCTTTCTCAAGATTGGTGAGGCTATTTGGGGTCCTTTTTGATTCCATATAAATTTTTGAAATGTTTGTTCTAGATCTGTAAAACATACCATTGGTATTTTAATAGGGATTGCATTGAATCTATAGATTTCTTTTAGTAGTACGGACATTTTAATGATGTTAATTCTTCCAACCCATGAACACAGTATATGCTTCCACAGTTTATATCTTCCACTATTTTTTTCCATGTCTTATAGTTTTCTGACTACAGGTCTTTTACTTCCTTGGTTAAGTTTATTCCTAGGTATCTTATTTTTTTTAATTAAATCTTTATTGTTCAGGTTATTACCGTTCTTCCTCTTCCCCCTCCCCCATAACTCCCCTCCTCCTGGTTCCTATCCCACCCTCTGCCTTTACCTCTACCTACTGTCCTCATACATAGGTGTACGATTTTTGTTCAATCTCTTCCCACACCTCCCACACCCCTTACCCCCAAAATTGTCAGTCCCCTCCCTTTCTATGCCCCTGATTCTATTCTATTCACCAATTTATTCTGTTCATCAGATTTTTTATTCACTTGATTTTTAGATTCATTTGTTGATAGATATGTACTTGTTGTTCATAATTTTTATTTTTACTTTTTCTTCTTCTTCCTCTTAAAGAATACCTTTCAGCATTTCATATAACACCAGTTTGGTGGTGATGAAATCATTTAGCTTTTTCTTATATGTGAAGTTCTTTATCTGACCTTCAATTCTGAATGATAGCTTTGCTGGGTAAAGTAATCTTGGTTGTAGGTTCTTGCTATTCATCACTTTGAGTATTTCTTGCCACTCCCTTCTGGCCTGCATAGTTTCTGTTGAGAAATCAGCTGACAATCATATGGGTACTCCCCTGTAGTTAACTAACTGTTTTTCTCTTGCTGCTTTTAAGATTCTCTCTTTGTCTTTTGCCCTTGGCATTTTAATTATGATGTGTCTTGGTGTGGTCCTCTTTGGATTCCTTTTGTTTGGAATTCTCTGTGCTTCCTGCACTTGTAAGTGTATTTCTTTCACCAAGTATGGGAAGTTTTCTGTCATTATTTCTTCAAATAAGTTTTCAATATCTTGCTCTCTCTCTTCTTCTGGCACCCCTATAATTCTGATGTTGGTACGCTTGAAGTTGTCCCAGAGGCTCCTTACATTATCTTCATATTTTTGGATTCTTTTTTCCTTTTGCTTTTCTGGTTGGGTGTTTTTTTGCTTCTTTGTATTTCAAATCTTTGACTTGATTCTTGTGATCCTCTAGTCTGCTGTTGGATCCCTGTATATTATTCTTTATATCAGTCAGTGTATGGTTAATTTCTAGTTGTTTTTTTTTCATATCCTCAAGGGTCTCACTAAATTAGTTGGCAGTTTCTAGAAAATTCTTAAAAAACCTTATAACTGTGATTTTAAACTCTATATCCAGTCATTTGCTTTTCTCCATTTCTGTCATTTGAGACCTGTTTCTTTGTCTCCACATTTGGGCTGCTTCCCTGTGTTGATTGATAGAGTGGCTTTCTGTGCTAGGTGTCCTATAGGGCCCGTGGCTCAGCCTCCCCAATTACCTGAGGTGACACTCTTGGTGCACCCCTATGTGGGCTTTGTGCACAGTCTTGTTGTAGTTAAGTCTTGATTGTTGTTGGTATCACTGGGAGGAATTGATCTCCAGGCCAATTGGCTGTGAGAATCAGCTGTGTCTATGGTGAGAGAACTTCTGTGCTGGAGACACCCTTATGGGGCAAGACTTGTTTCAGTGGGGCTCTGGTGCTCACTGAGTCTGCCCCCTGAGTGTGTCCCTTGTTGTTCTGAGGAGTTGTAATATGGGTGGTCCTACTCTGACCACTGGGTACACTGGCTCTTGGATCTCTAAGGAGGTGCTAATTTAGCCTCTGCCTGAGGCTACCCAGCAGGAGCTATGGAGAGATCTGCAGATTCTTCTTTGTTTCGGGTTTGGAGGTGCCCAGATGAGGCCAAGCTGTGAAGCAATGCAAGCTGCTGTGGGGCCTTGCGCTTTCTTTTGAATGTTTTGGGTCTCCCTGACCCAGCTGCAGTTTGTTAGGTAATTGTAGATGGCAAAGGGCCAGGTTATTCATATTCAAAAGCTTCTGCCACAGCTTGGGTGGGGCAGGGTCTCAGGGAATCAACAGGGTGGAGCAAACAACTATGGCTGATCTTAGCCCAGCCCTAAGAGGCCCCGGGTCTCAGTGTCCCATGGCAATCAGTAATCACTGAAAGTACCTCTGAGAGGAAGCCGCCCTTGAATTCCTCCCAATGCCAGTCAGTCCAGTTTCTCCCAGTATGAGTCTGGGTCACCAGAGACTCACCTGGAACTGGAGTTCAGAGCAGCTGGGAGCTTGTGCCTCCCTCCCGATTGAAAAAGACAACCGCTTCCTCAGTTGCCAGCCCTTTCTGCACACCTCTGTACCTTTGCACTTTACTTCTGCACCTCTTCTGAATCTCAGTGTGCTTTTCTCTTTCCTTCTAGTTGTAGAATTTCCACTCAGCCAGCCTTCCTGTGGTTCTGGATGATGTCTGTTTTTTTCTTTTAGTTGTAGTTTTGAAATGGTTGTGTGAGGCAGCAATTTCAGGTGTTTACCTATGCCGCCATCTTGGTTTCTCCCGGTATGTTATTTTTTTGTTTTATTGTTACTGCAATGTTAAATGGGATTGTGTTTTAGTTTCTCTACTTTACAGTTCATTATTGGTGAATAAAATGCCATCAATTTCTGGATGTTAATTTTATATCCTGCTACACTGGCAAATTCATTTATTAAATCTGGTACTTTTTTTTGGTGGAGTCTTTAGAGGTTTTTGTGTACAATACCATGTCATCTGTGATTAATGACAACTTTACTTCCTCCTTTACAATTTGGATGCCTTTTATTTTTTTCTTCTTGTCTAATTGCTGTGGCTAGGACTTCCAGTACTGTCTATATCATAAAATTCCTGTGGTTGTCATGCCATTATGGCAGAATGACCAAACAACTGGTCACCAGGAAGTGCTGGAGCACCTCTTGGGTCCTCCACCTCCCCTCCACCTGGGGTGCCAGTAGCATTGGAAGAGCATCACAGGGTGCTGGCAGCATCAGCGGAGCATTGTGGGGTGCCAGCAGGGTCTATGGAGCATGTGAGGTGTCACAGGGCTGCAGACATGGCCCTGATGGCAGGCCAGGCCTAGGGGACCCTACACACACATGATTTAATTGTGCTCTGGGCCTCTTGTGTTGAATAAGAATGGTGAGAGTGAATATTTCTGTCTTGTTCCTGTTCTTAAGGGAAATAGTTTTAGTTTTTGCCCATTGAGTGTGATGTTGCTGTAGGTTTGTCATATATGGCCTTTAATATGTTGAGATATGATCCCCCTATTCCCACTTTGCATAAAGTTTTTATCAAAAATTGGTACTGGGTTTTGTTGAATGCTTTTCTGCATCTATTGTTATGATAATGTGATTTTTTTATCCTTGTCCTTCTCTTTGTTTATATGTTGTATCATATTTATTGATTTGTAAATATTGTACCAGCATTGCCTTCCCAGAATAAATCCTGCTTGGGCATGGAATATTATCTTTTTAATGAATTCTTGGACCCAATTTGCTGACATTTTTTTGAGGGCTTTAGCATCTATATTCATTGGGGATATTGGCCTGTGATTTTCTTTCTTTGTAGTGCCTTTATCTGGTTTTGGAATTAGGATAGTGCTGGCCTAGTTAAAAAAAAAACTTGGAAGTCTTCCTATTTCTTGAATTTTTTTGGAATAGTTTGGGGAGGATAGGTGTTAGCTCATCTTTGAGTGGTAAAACTTGCCTGTAGAGCCATCTGGTTTAGGACTTTGGTTTGCTGGGAATTTTTTAAAATTACTGCTTCCATTTCATTAATTGTTATTTGTCTGTACATTAGTTGTTGTTGTTGCTTGTTTGTTTTCTGATTCTTCCTGATGCAGTTTTGGAAGATTGCATATTTTAGGAATTTGTCCTTTTTGCCCAGGTTATTAAATTGATTGGTTTGTGCTGGTAGTTGTTCATAGTATTTTCTTAAAATCCTTTGTATTTCTGTGACTTAAGTTATTACTTCGCCTCTTTCATTTCTGATTTTATAAATTTGGTTCTTTCTCTTTGTTTTTGATGAGTCTAGCTAAAGGTTGATCAATCCTGTTTATCTTTTCAAAGAACCAGCTCTTGGTTTCATCAATCTTTTGTATTGTTTTTTAAGTCTTTATGTCATTTATTTCCTCTCTGATCTTTATTATTTCTTCCTTTTACTTACTCTGGGCTTTTCTTCTTGTTCTCTTATAATTGTAGGGTTAGATAGTTTATTTGAGATTTTCTTGTTGTTGGAGGTAGGCTTGTAATGCTATGAACTTCCCTCTCAGGACTGCTTTCACTGTGTCCAATAGATTTTGGGTTATTGGGTTTATTTTTATTTGTTTCAGGAAGTTTTTGGTATTTCTTCCTTGATATCATTGGCAATCCATTCATTGTTTAATAACATGCCATTTACCCTCCTTGTGTTTGAATGTTTTTGAGTGTTTAATTGTGTTGATTTCTACTTTCATGCAATTATGACTTGAGAAGGCCTAACAAGTGGTCTATCTTTGAGAATGTTTCATGAATACTTAATAAGAATGTATATTCTGCAGCTTTGGAATGAAATGTTCTGTAAATATCAACGAAACCCATCTGATCTAGTGTGTCATTTAAGGTAATTATTTGTTTGTTATTTGTCTATTCATTAGTTGTTATTTGTCTGAAAGATCTATCCACTGATGTAGTGGGGTGTTAAATAAAATACTAGATCAGGTGGATTTAATTGATATCTTCAGAGCATTTCACCCCAAAGTAGCAGAATATACATTCTTTTATATTCACATGAAACATTTTCTAGGATAGACCACATGGTAGGACACAAAACAAGAAAGAAATGTCATATGCTATGAAAAACACATCTTGAAAATGCCTAAAGAAAGTTGTCATTTTTTCATGGTGAAGGGACTGCAGTCTGTGTTGATGAAAACACCTTGGTGGCTGTGGTGACTGGCAGTGGCTGCAGCAGCAGGGTGATGCGACTGGTGGCTTCCCCTGACTAGCCTGGTCGCCTCCCACAAAGGGAGGCCAGACTGCAGCTTAGGCCTGCTCCCCAAGAGGATCAGGGAGCAGGCCTAAGCTGTCAGTAGTATACCCCCTGAGGCCTCCCAATATGTGAGAAGGGGCAGGCTGGGCTGAGGACCCCCCACCCCATGCATGAATTTCATGCACCGGGCCCCTAGTCTATTTATAATAGTACTCTCAGGAAAGCAGGCATAGAGGGAACATACTTCAATGTAATGAAGGCCATAGATGACAAACTCACAGCCAACATCAAACTCAATGGGCAAAAAATAAGTGTTTCCCTTAATATCTGGGAATTTATCCAAAGAAACCCAAAACACTAATTTAAAGAATATATGAAACCCTGTGATCATGGCAGTATTATTTACAATAGTGAAAGTTTGGAAGCAGCCCAAGTGCCCATCAGTAGATGAGTGGATAAAAAAGCTGTGGTACATTTACATATTTATATAATATAATATTGCTCAGCTATAAGAAAGAAGGAAATCTTACCTTTTGTGACAGCATGGATAGACCTGAAATTATTATGGTAAGTGAAATAAACCAATCAGAGAAAGACAAGTATCATTTGATTTCACTTATATATGGAATCCAGTGAATGAAATCCTATATAATAAAAGGCTAATATGCAAATTGTCCCCTTGACCGGGAGTTTGGGAGTTCAACCGAGAGTTTGACCGGGAAGTGGAGCTGGCTGACCAACCACCTGCAGCTCCTCCCCTCCAGCCAGCCAGGCCGAATCACCCTGATCAGGGCCAGCTGGCCAGGCCCCACCTGTGCACAAATTCGTGCACCAGGCCTCTAGTAAACTAATACAATGAAGACAGACTCATGGGTACACAAAACAGAATGATAGCTGTCAGGAATGGAGAGCAGGAGCTGCATGAGATGATTAAAGGGATAAAGCACAGAAAAAAAAAAAAGAAAAACTCTTTGACACAGATTGCAGTATGGTGATTGCCAGAGGGAAGTGGGGGTTGGGAGGAAATAGAAGAGATAAAGGGGGCATAAGTGGTGATGGAAGGAAACTTGGAGTGGTAAACACACAATACAATATACAGATAAGTATTCTGTAATTGTATACCTGAAACCCATATAATTTTATTAACCAATGCTACTCAATAAATTCAATTTAAAATGTATGTAAATGAACAGCAACAAAAAACCACCTAAAATCTAAGAGTTAAATTCTTAAAAGTTTATTGGTTTGAGAGCAGTGAGCTAAATCCCCACTGAGATAGCAGAGTGCTGGTTAGCTAGCTAAATCCATTCACCCCTTCTTCTTTAGTAACAGAACCCCAATTTTATTCAGTGAGTCAAAGTGTCCAGCTAAGAGATCATTTTTCACAACCTTTCTTACACCTAGGAATGGCAATAAGACATACAAGTTGAAGATTATTAGAAGATCTCTATCTATGAAGCTACCTTAGTTGGGAGCATCCTGTCTTTGTTTTTCCCTTTTGCTTTCCCTTCCTTCATGTCTGAAATTAAAAAATGTTCCGGGAATTTCAGTACCCTCTTGGACTATGAGGTAACTGGAAGGCAGAGGCCTTTTCTTGGGATAGCAAATTACAAGGACCAAGAAATTGTGGTACAGTGATGACATGACATCACAGAACAGTCATCCATATCCTGGATTATCCTCTTCTGGACTGTTTTCACATTCCCAGAAGGAAAAGAAAAATACATATTTTTTAAAGAAAAAAAGAAATAACATGGCTTAAGATATCATCTCATCACACTGCTAATATACTCAGCTGGGAAAAACTGAGAGTATTTTCCTTAAGATTAGGAACAAGACAGGAATGTCTACTCTCACCACTCTTATTCAACACTAGGGGCCCAGTGCACGAATTAGTGCACATTGAAAAGAAATTAGAAGAAATATCTTAATATTGCTATTCACCCTTTATAACAGAAGTGTCAACCAAATTCACGATAGCCAATAACAGATGGAAACACATGTGTGTGGTTGGCGCTAGCAAGAGTTTTATATATATATAGGTAAACTTGCTTAATTAGACCTGCTTTCTGATTTAGATAACCTTTGTCCATCCCAGTGAAGCAGCCTAACTTCTCTTTCAGGTAATTGTCAGCAATATACCAGTAAATATCAACACAAAGCAGATTATTATTGTAGATTACGCAGGGAGAACAAAAGGTAAAATATTTAACTGCTGCAGTGTTTGACTAATATTTAACTGTGAAGTAAGAAAACCTGAAATAATTTTTAAGATCCACCGTTTCTTACTTCTCTTCAGTCGGGTCATGTTTCTAAGTTTTTTAAATATTCATTTTCCGGCTAATGAAAAGAAAATAGGATTCCACCAAGTCTCTTATCTACTTACTTCAGGACTTCTGTGAGGATCAAATGAGATGAGGCATGGGAAAACACTTCACAGAAATTTGGTTAAAGTGTAAAATGTTTGCACCTGGCTATAAAGCAACTCATGTTCCTGGGCTGAATAAACTCCAAGGAGGCTAGTCACTAGGAAGAAGCAGCTAGGCATTGCTACATAATGTCATTATTTGGTGCCCACAGCCACCATTTCTGGGCTGGGCTGGGCTGGGCTCTGGGCTGCATTTTTTTGTGCCATGGAGTCTCAGCAGCATTGGCTGAGATTTGGTGGGCTATCACTCCAGGGTGGTGTCCCACTTGTTGGGGAGGCCAAGTGTTTCTTTGTGGGTGCTGGTCTGTGGTGCTGTTTCTCTGTAAATGGCCAGTGTGGGTCACTGCAGCTCCTGCATTGAGCATCTGCTCCCTGGTGGTCAGTGCACATACTAGTGACCACTTAGAGGGCTGGACACATAGCGTATTAGCCTTTTATATATATAGACTAATGGTCCAGTGCACGAAATTTATGCACATTAAAAGGGGAATAATTAGAGGAAATATTTTAATATTGCTATTTGCCCTTTCTCTATAATAGAAGTGTCAGAGATGAAAGAAAATTAGTAAAATGTATATGAAAATCTTTCTCCTGTCAGAGTCTGGGTGCACCATGGGTCCCAGGGTCAAGTACTTGCCCACCCACGTGTGCCTCAAAATCATGCGAGACCATTGGGATAGATCCAGACTGTAAAGGTCAACTTGCCCTAGCTCATTTTCAGCTCAGTAGGACTTACTGCTACTGCTAGAGATAAGGAAAGTAGTCATGCTCTAACAAAAACTTATGAGTCTGTGAGAAACAGAGCAACAAACTTTGTGCATCACCTTTTTGTGTTTTTTTGTGAATAAAAGCTTGCTTCTGCATCTGGTCACTGCTGTAGTGTCAGTCCTCACATTGGTAGGGGCTGGTACTGCAGCCAGCTGGCCAGCTCACTCAATAAATCCTCACTTGCTGCTTAAGACGTAATTGGAGTTGGTGGTCTTATTCTCGAGAATGTTCCCTCCACAACATTTGGAGGCCCCAGTGAGATAAAATCTGGCTCATCTCTCAGGTAGCCTCCACAACATCTGGAGGTGCCGGCGAGATAGCTAGCAGGGGCGAGAGGGAACCCCTATCTAGGGAAGGAGAGTCTCGACCCCCATCCACCACCGGGCAAGTGGCAAGGACTTATTGAAAAATCCTGCAGGAAGTAAGGACTGGAGGCGCCTGGGGTGAGATCTCACAGTGGGGAGTCAAGTGAAGGGCTGGATGCAGCACTACCTCCTGACTCCAGCTGGTGACCACGACAGTGGTCACGGCAACAGGCTAGTGTGACTTTCGGTTGCACAGGACTTGTTTGTCTGGTCTTTGTTGTCTTGGTCTTTGTTGTCAAAATGGGACAGGGGTCGTCTGCTTCTATGTGCTCCCCTCTGCAATGATTTCTTAAGAATTTTCAGGACTTCAAAAAGAGTGCTGGAAATTACAGATATGATGTTAGTGCTTTTTATTTACAGTAGGTCTCTGTTGGGGACAGCATCCGCTCTGACTGGTGGAGGAAGAGAGCTGAAAACTTCTCTGGAGTGGGTGTAAGATGGGGTAGTGGTGGTAAGATTCCCTGAGATGGAGGAGCCCTAGGCTGGGGGCAAGGGATGGTCAGAGAGATAAGGAATAATAAAATAGGAAAAGGATTTGAGCCTCTGGGGCTTAGATTAATGAAGGAAAAATCTAGGAGGGAGAGCAACTAAGGACAGAGAAAATGGTTAATGCAGAAACGGAGGAGGGGGGCATCAACAGGGAGAACAGGGAAAGATAGCTGCTACTAAGCACAGTAAATTTTTCTCTCTGCCCTGTTTTGTTCTCTTTAACCCCTCCAACACTCTAAGAAATGCTGGCTGTTTACTTTATAGTAATCATTAAAGGATTGAGGTTTCTAAGAATAAGGAATTACTGAGTAGAAGGTCTAAGGCATGGCTATGCATTTTTAAAGGATATAGAAAGAAGGTTTAAAGGCTAATTTGAAAGTGTGAAATTTATAAAGGCTGTGTATGTGATAAGAAGGAGAAGAGAAACGTTGCAAGGAAATTAAAAGGAAATGATACAGGCCAGTAAGCCAAGAAGAGTAAATAATTTACATTCTGCCTTCCTAAACAGAGGGTAAATAGTTATGCCAAAGTACTTAGGGGGGACTGATAAAAGAAATCCAACAGTTACTGTTTTGTTATAACTCTGGAGAGTAAAAAAAAACTGGCAAGGAAAATCAGAAGATCTTAAAGCAGACAGTATATTTTTCTCCTTATACAATTTCTCCAAAATTTGGACATTTCTTTGCATAAATTCAATAAGACCAGTTTCCAACAGTGGTTTTATTGTTGAAAACTTTGACTGGAGTATCGTGTTTTAAAGAGCCCTGTCTGATCTCCAAAGACTTAAAGCCAATAAGAAAGCCATGAGAAAGTCTGGTATCTTGCTTGGTAGCCCTGAAAATAGCTGGTGCTGGAGCATCGGGCCCATACCCTACCATTGCTGGTGGTTGGTCAGAGTAGAAGGGGAGCAATAAGTTCGCCTTTGTGTCTCTTCAGGACCTCCACATACTCTGGGCCACAGCGAGTAGGAGGGCTATTGAGAAGGGCCTTAAAGCAAGGACAATGGGCCCAGGTAGAGCCACTGCAGGTGAGGAATTCACCTAATTCAACAGATACTGCAGGCAGGCCTGATGGCAGCTGGATGGCTTGGCTTCCTGGCCCTATGGGGCACATTAAGATTCAATCATGAGATTCCAGCAAAGGTAGTCAGTTACCATTCTTGCTGTTATGTAAACAATCAGGCCAAATTGAATACAATAGATAAAGTGTTCTTAATTTGGGGTAATTTTAAGGAGAAAAACTCTATTTCAATAGAGGTTATTAAAACAGAAATGTTTTCTTTCCCTTCCACTGGACCATTTGTTACAGTCTGTCTCCTCCAGGACACAAGCCCACCTCCTTCTGTGCCCAGGTCTCATAGTCCCTCTGACAGACAGCAAGGATCTCTTGGCTCTGAGAGAAACTTCTGTCCTTCCTTAGCATGAAGCAGCTACAGAAGAGAATCAACAGCCATTTTCCCTGAAAGAATTCAGAGCCAGGATCCTTGAGGTAATATAGTAGGCAGTTGAACAGATATAAGCAGAGCAAGGATGATGGGCTAACTGGCACTACCATATGTAAGTAAGTCTTTCTACCTCTATGTATGTAAGACAAGCAAGAGGGAACTAGGCTGTGGACAAAGCAGTCCAGGAGGCTGCCCTAAGACCAGTAGGGCCCCTTGAGGTACTACTGGCCATACCCCCCAGAGAACTAAATCATGTTTGGCAGACCACCACCCCTCCTTCCCTGCTTATGGGAAGAGGAGCTTGCCCAGTTGTCTACCCTTAATTTGCTTAAGTCTTTACAGGCACTCCAGAACTGTTCCACGTCAGTCCGCCGGCTGGTGCAGGAAGCACATATAGAGGGACTTCCAGATGGAATATGCCTTTGGGGACATGAACCAGTGGCCATCATTTTAGAGAATGTCCAAGGAGCGAGGACTTGTATCTTACCTACCAACTACCCTCTAACCTCCTCCCCCTATGCTGAAGTCTGTGACACCACCATCCTGCTACCTAGAAACTATTCAGGGCAAATGCCTCCTCGATTTCATATCTTAGAGGAGGACGTTGAATCAAGGATTTGATTCCAGTAAAGCCCAGTAGGGAATGTAAAGGTAAACTTGCCCCTGCTCTTTTGCAGCTCAGTAGGACTTACTGCTACTGCTAGAGACAAGGAAAGTAGTCACGCTCTAATAAAAACTTATGAGTCTGTGAGAAATAGAGCAACAAACTTTGTGCATCACCTTTTTGTGTTTTTTTGTGAATAAAAGCTTGCTTCTGCATCTGGTCGCTGCTATAGTGTCACTCCTCACTTCGGTAGGGGCTGGCACTGCAGCCAGCTGCCAGCTCACTCAATAAATCCTCGCTTACTGCTTAAGACCTAATTGGAGTCAGTGGTCTTATTCTCGAGAATGTTCCCTCCACAACACAGACCTGGCCAGTATCACCTTGTCAAGCTCCGCTGGGTGGGGGGTGCAACCTCAGGTCCCTTGGCCCAGTGCTGGGGTAGGGGCATGGCCTGAGGTCCCCAAGCATGGGCTGGGGTAGGGAGTGCACCTTGAGGTCCCCTGTCAAGCCCTGCTGGGTCGGGGCATGGCCTGAGGTTCCCATCAACCCTGCTGGAAGGGAGGCATGCATTCAGGTCTCCTGTCAAGCCCCACCAGGCAGGGGCCATGACTTCAGGTCCCTTGGCTCACTGCTGGGGTGGGGGCATGGTCTGAGGTCTCTCAACCTGGCCCTGGGATGGGGGATCAGCCTGAGGTCCCCCAGCCCAGCACCAGGGTGGGAGGCTCACCTAGAGGTCCCCCATCAAGCTTTGCTGGGTGGGTGAGGGGGTGCAGCCTCAGGCCCCCTGGCCTGGTGCTGGGGTGATGGCCATGGCCTGAGGTCCCTCATCAAGCTCTGCTGGGTGGGGGGTGTGGCCTGAGGTCCTCTGTCAAGCCCCACAGGGGTGGTGGTGGGGGCCACAGCCTCAGGTCCCTACTGATTGCTTGTTAAGGCTCATTAGAGGAACTCAGCCTCCACTAGGGGTGAAGCCATGTTGTGTTATGGAAACCCCACTTCCACTGTGGGTACAACCATCTTGTGCTACAGAAACCCCTGCCTCCACTGTGGGTGCTGCCATCTTTATGGTGAAGTGATGGTCAATTTGCATATTCACTCTTTATTATATAGAACTAGGGGCCCAGTGCACAAATTTGTGCACCCTGAAAGGAACTGTGGGCCATGAGGCTGCTGTAGGCACAGGGTGGGTCTTGGCCCATCCTCTGTGCCTTCACCCAGCCCCTCCCACCTTGCCCCTGCTCCCCTGTCTGCTGGAAGCCCTGCTCCCACTGCCATAGCTCCCACATGCTGAGGGTGCTGGCTCTGCTCGCACTCGCTGATGGTGCAGAGTGATTGGAGCTGGCACCAGTAGCAGGTGCAAATAGGGCCAGCACCAGCGGCAAATGTGAGCGGTGGCTCTGGTGATGGCAATGGGTGCAAGCAGAACTGGTGCTGGCAGCAGTTGTGAATGCCAGGCAGGGCCGTGGTGCAGGGGAGCAAAGAATGTTCAGTAACCACCAGAGGCTTGCCTTGATGACAGTGATCAGCGCCCCACCTTGGTCTGGCACCCCTGCTCAAACTGCTCCACCATCCCACCGCAGCCAATGGCTGCCATGTTGGGCACTCTGCTTTCTGCTGCCAACGCCCACCATGTTCTGTGCATGTCCCCTGGTGGTCAGGGCACATCATGACAACTGATAGTTCAGTTGTCCAACTGTTCGGTCTATTTGCATATTAGGTTTTACATATATAGATAGTCCTAGAAGTCCTGGCCACAGAGATCAGACAAGAAGAAGCAATAAATGGCATCCAAATTGGAAAGGAAGAAGTAAAACTGTCATTATTTGCAAGACTGATAAATGAATTCAGTAAAATAGGATTCAAAATAAATATTCAGAAATTGATTGCATTCTTTTTAAATCCTCATCTGAGGATATTTTTTCCCACTGATTTTCAGAGTGAAAGGGAGCAGGAAAGGGAGAGAAAGAAAGAAAGAAAGAAAGAAAGAAAGAAAGAAAGAAAGAAAGAAAGAAAGAAAGAAAGAAAGAAAGAGAGAGAGAAACATCAATATGAGAGAGAGAGAGACATTGATTAGGTTGCCTACCCAATGTGCCCTGACTGGTATAGGGGATGAACCTGCAATCCAGATATGGGCCCTTGACCAGAATCAAACCTGTGACATTTCCATGCACAGGCTGATGCTCTACACACTGCACCACTGGCCAGGGCAATTGGTTGAATTTTTATAAAACAATGAACTCTCAGAAAGAGAAACTAAAAAAATTCCCATTTACAATTGCATAAAAATAAATAAATAAAGTACCAAGCTGGTAAAAGATCTACACTTGTAAGATTATAAGACACTGTTGAAATAAATTAGAGAATAGATGCTCTCCCTCCTGGAAGCATGCCCAGGCCTTTCCTTCCCCTTCCCCCTCCTCCTCCATCCAGACAATTAACGTCCTCACTCCCAAGTTCCTAGGGCTCTTCCTTTACCTCTATAATTTGTTTTCTAAATCAGTTTCTTCTACAAATTAATTCTACCTCTATGACTTTATAAATAAATGTTCTCTTATAAAAAAAGAAATTAGAGAATATACAAATACCATAAATAGAAGCATATACTGTGCTCATAGATAGGAAGAATTAATCTCATTAAAATATGTCCATACTACCCAAAGAAATCTACAGATTCAATGCAATCCTTATCAAAATACAATGGCATATTTTACAGATCCAGAACAAATATTTCAAAAATTTATATGGAACCACAAAAGTTCCCAAATAGTAACAGTGATCTTGAGAAAGAAGAATAACGTTGGAAGAATCGTGGTACCTGATATCAAACTATCCTACAAGGCCATAGTAATCAAAATAGCATGGTTCTGATGTAAAAACAGACATATAGATAAAAATAACAGAATAGGGAGCTCAGAAATAAACCCACACTTATATGGTCAATAAGTACATGGCAAAGGAGGCAAAAACATACAATGGGGTAAAGACAGTATAAATTGTGTTAAGAAAATTTGACAGATACTTAAAAGAAACCAAAACCTAGACCACCTACTTACACCATACACAAGAATAAACTAAAAATGGATAAAATCTTAAATGTAAGGCATGAAACCATGTAACTCCCAGAAGAAAACAAAGACAGTAAATCACCAACATCTCTCATAGCAATGTTTTTTCTGATGTGTCAGTTTGGGCAAAGGAATAAAAATACAGTCCTGACTGGTTTGGCTCAGTGGACAGAGCATTGGCCTGCAGACTGAAGGGTCCTGGGTTTGATTCCAGTCAAGGGCATGTACTTTGGTTGTGGGCACATCCCCAGTGGCGGGTGTGCATGAGGCAGCTGATCGATGTTTCTCTCTCATAGATGTTTCTCTCTATTCTTCTCCCTTCCTCTCTGTAAAAAAAATTAATAAAATATATTTTATTTTTTTTTTTTATTTTTTTTAATTTATTTTTATTGTTCAGATTATTACAGTTGTTCCTTTTTTCCCCCATAGCTCCCCTCCTCCCAATTCCCACCCCAACCTCTGACCTTGCCCCCCCCCATTGTTCTCATCCATAGGTGTACAATTATTGTCCAGTCTCTTCACGCATCCCCAACACCCTTAACCCCCAAAAATTGTCAGTCCACTCCCTTTCTCTGCCTCTGATTCCATTCTATTCTCAAAGGATACCTTTCAGCATTTCATATAATACTGGTTGGGTGGTGATGAACTCTTTTAGCTTTTTCTTGTCT
>PVJC01036465.1:0-17710 GCA_004026665.1 Murina feae | reverse complement strand
CAGGCCGCACCCAGCCCTGGCCATGCTCAAAAAAGAGAACAACATGCAGGGGAGGGCAAGAGTCTGAGAGATCAACATAGAGGGGGTGCCTGCTCCAAACCTCCACGGTGTGCCTGGGGCAGGCCCCCGGCAGGTAGACACACACAGGAGGACTGCTCCGAGCCTCTGATGCGGCTGGGGGCAGGTCCCCAGTGGTGACACACACACACATACACACACACACACACACAAAAGGCGCCTGGCAGACTGGGGCCATCATAGGACATCCACTGAGGGGTCCCAGACTGTCAGAGGGCACAGGCCGGGCTGAGGGACTCCCTCTACCCTGAGTGCACAAATTTTTGTGCACCGGGCCCTTAGTTTTTCTTATAAAGATATATAGTGCATTTCTATAGGAATTTATGTTCTAGGTCTCTAGATACAAAAAGAACCTCACAATTACGTATTATAATAGTCACATACCAAACTGACTCTGAAGATGTTATTTCCATTTTATTTTCTCACGTGTGATTAAAGAATGAACACACCTCAATGTGAAATAAATAAGTCACAGATAGGTAAAAGGTTAGTAAGATTTGATGTAGAGATCAGTCTTGTTACCTCTATGAAAAGTTTTACGAGAAGCACTTATTAGAGAAGTCTGAAAAAAAACGGTCTCATTGAATCTCTGGGACTGGTTCAGTCTTATTTAAAGCTTGACGGGTAGCTTGCTAAAGCACATGCAGAATTCTGTGTCATGAAGGATTTACATCAGGATGTTAAAAGTGACTTGAGATTCCCATTAAAAGAAATAATCTTAATCATCACAATAACACTGCATTAATTATTGATAAATCTCATCAGGAGGCTAAAATTGCTCACATCTAATATTAATCGGAAAAGCAGATGAGTCCCCAGCCTGATGGCAGGCTCTCTGTGCCTTCAAGTACCTTTATAGTGCTATTATTTGCATGTTCCTGGGTTGGAGAAAATTGATCTGAGTGAGAACCATAAAGATCAGATCCTTCAAAGTAATTCACTGTGGTTAGGTTCTATTCTCAACATTGGAATAAGCAGTATTGTCTCTTGTAAAATGCTGTTCATTTCCTGTATGTTTTGTCTTTTAATTTTAAACGGATTCTCTTATAAAATCAAATCTTGTGTCTACCTCTTAACATTCTATGATCTTATACTCATGAGGAACCGCATGCACTAAAAAATTATCTGAACATATTTAGTTTTGTCATGATTTCAAAAAGCAGAGAGAGACAGCGAGAGCTACTAAAGGGCAAAAACCCATAATCCAGTTTAAGATACCATGTATTTGCATCAGAAAATCTTTTCTTAATCATCCTGGATCATATTCTCAGTTTTTCTTTTGAATCTATTAAGTAAACAATATTGCTGTATTTTCCACAAATGCTTGAATATAATGAGTATCTTCTAAGTGTTGACTAAAGGGTTAAATGTTCCTATTATTAATTTTTAATCTGGTTGTTCAAATCTTTATTCTCCTAATTTTTTTCTTATTGATCTATCAATTATGAGAGTTATGTTAAACTATATTTTATTGGTTATGGATTTGCCCATTACTTTTTAAAATTATGTATGTTTTTGCTTAATATATATTTAGGCTATGATATCAGTTCACAATGTTAGGTCACATTCAAACTTCCTGTGATATATATCTTAAATATGCTGATTTTAAATTTCAAATAGGTTATATTTTGTTCAATAAAATATTTTCTTTCTTTAACTGTAATTCTTAATCAATTTATATTCATTTTCATTACTGATTGATCTGTACTTAGATCACCTTCATTTATGCTCTCTAGATTTCTGAATTCTTTCATATATCATCCAATATATCTAGTTAATATATTTCTTTTGTCCTTTTTAATATGTTCAAATAATTGATTATTATTTTAATTCTTGTCCCCCCAATCCTGCTGCCACTGAAGTGAAATTTATACATTCTATTTTTACTATTTTTATAGTTAAAATATTAACACCCAAACTTTATTTAACAATGATTAATGTTAATTAATATTTTTACTTTTCCTTTTCTAACCTGGATGTGAAGTTCTGTGTAAATTTGAACCTGTCACTGATATTTAATCTTAACCTCCAAGGTTGTAGGGTGAGTTCTGTAGTTTGTTTTTCCCAAAAACCCAGTCTTATGTGGATAAGCTTCCTGTTGTATTTTTAAACTGGGATATATGAGCTCATCTTCAGTAGGACATTACCTAAGAGAAGTCTGTAAAGCTTAGGATGTGTACTTCCAAAGGATATTTTAGTTGATGTCTTAGCAAGGCTGTGACCAGCTTGCAATGGCTTTTTATGGGAACTTCGCAACATTGGAGTTGTGGACAACATGGATAGTGACAGTTCAATACCAAACATACATCAGGATAGACTTGTGTTATGAATTCCCTGGGGAGACTCCTTTTCCTACTTAGAGCTTAAGCAAATCAGGCAAGTTTTCTTTCAGTTTCCCTTTTCCTACTCTATCCTTTTGCTAAGAGTGCAGTCTTTCAACAGCTACGTCCATGCATAGAGAGTCTTGGCTCTGTTCCCCTTATCACCTAGCTTCCCTGTCTCCACCAGACTGCATCAAAATTAAAGTCCTTATTGTTTTATTTCATATTTAAATTTACTTGAGAGATAGAAAAAGAGAGAGAGAGAGATCTTTGTTCCACTTATTTTTGTATTAATTGGTTTATTCTTGTAAATGTCCTGATCCAGGATCAAACCTGAAACCTTGGTGTATGGAGGTGATGCTCTAACCAACTGAGCTATCGGGGTAGGGCTTTAAAGCCCTTGTTTTTGAAACTAGCAGATGACACCCGAATAACCAAAGCTTCCCCTTCAGTTTTTCACTTTCCACGTTGGTATTGGGGTTTTACAGTGTAAGAATTAAATAAGAAAGCCCTAATGCTTCAATGATCAGCTGTCAAAATACCCCACTGTATGGTTGATGGCAAAGAAGAACATAATGTTTGGGATTTGCTCACTTGATCCATATACAGATGTCTGTATAATTGGGAAAGTATCAGGAGTTTATTGGCAATATTAATTGACCACTTTATAAAGTTTACAGGACCTAATCATACTCAAAATCATCCCTTTCTCATCATACACCAAGACCAAGTAGGATTTATCCCAATATCCACAAATCAATAAATGTGATACATCACATAAACAAATTGAGAGGAAAAAAACCACATAGTTATATCAATTGATGCAGAAAAAGCATTTGACAAAATCCAACACCCATTTTTGATAAAAACTCTCAGCAAGGTGGGAATAGAAGGATCATATGTCAACATAATAAAAGCCATATATGACAAACCCACAGCCAACATCATACTCAATGGGCAAAAACTAAAACCATTTCCCCTTAAAACAGGAACAAGACAGGGATGCCCACTCTCACCACTCCTGTTCGACATAGTACTGGAAGTATTAGCCATCATGATTAGACAAGAAGAAGAAATCAAAGGCATCCAAATTGGGAAAGAAGTAAAACTGTCCTTACTTGCAGATGACATGATAATGTACATAAAAACCCTAAAGACTCCATTAAAAAACTATTAGACTTAATAAATGAATTCAGCAATGTAGCAGGATACCAAATTAATGCTAAGAAATCTATGGTATTTTTATACACCGATAGTGAACTTACAGAAAGAGAGACTAAAAAAGCAATCCCATTTACCATCACACCAAAAAAATTAAGATACCTAGGAATAAACTTAACTAAAGAGGTAAAAGACCTCTACTCAGAAAACCACAGGATGTTGAAAAAAGAGATAGAGGAAGACATAAACAGATGGAAGAACATACATGTTCATGGATTGGTAGAATCAACATTATTAAAATGTCCATACTACCCAAAGCAATCTATAAATTCAACACACTTCCCATTAAAATACAAATGGCATATTTCACAGATCTAGAACGAACTCTCCAAAAGTTCATCTGGAATAAAAAAAGACCCCAAATAGATGCAGCAATCCTGAGAAAAGAACAAAGTAGGTGGGATCTCAATACCAGATATCAAGCTATATTACAAAGCCACTGTTCTCAAAACTGCCTGGTACTGGCACAAGAACAGATAAATAGATCAATGGAATAGAACAGAGAACCTAGACATTGACCCAAACCAATATGCTCAATTAATATTTGACAAAGGAGGCAAGAACATACAATGAAGTCAAGACAGTCTCTTGAATAAATGGTGTTGGGAAAATTGGACAGATGCATGCAAAAAAATGAAACTAGACCACCAGCTTACACCATACACAAAAATAAACTCAAAATGGATAAATGTAAGAAGGGAAACCATAAAAATACTAGAGGAATTTAAAGGCAACAAAATTTCAGATAAATGCCGAAGCAATTTCTTCACCAATACAACTCCTAGGGCATTGGAAACTAAAGAGAAGATAAACAAATGGGATTACGTCAAAATAAAAAGCTTCTTCTCAGCAAAAGAAACCATCAACAAAACAATAAGAAAGCCCACTGCATGGGAGAACATATTTGCCAATGTTATCACCGATAAGGGTTTAATCTCCAAAATTTATAGGGAACTCATACAACTTAACAAAAGGAAGATAAACAATCCAATTAAAAAATTGGCAAGGGACTTAAATAGACACTTTTCAAAAGAGGACATTCAGAAAGCCAAGAGACATATGAAAACATGCTCAAAGTCACTACTCATCTGAGAGATGCAAATCAAAACAACAATGAAGTATCATTTCACACCTGTCAGAATGGCTATCATCAACAAATCAACAAAACAACAAGTGCTGGAGAGGATGCAGAGAAAAAGGAATCCTCATGCACTACTGGTGGGAATGCAGACTGGTGCAGCCACTATGGAAGACAGTATGGAGTTTCCTCAAAATATTAAAAATGAAACTGCCTTTTGACCCTGTGATCCCACTTCTGGGAATATATCCCAAGAAACCAGAAACACCAATCAGAAAGGATATATGCATCCCTATGTTCATAGTAGCACAATTTACCATAGCTAAGATTTGGAAACAGCCTAAGTGCCCATCAGCAGATGAATGGATTAGAAAATGGTGGTACATCTACACAATGGAATACTATGCTGCTATAAAAAAGAAGGAATTCTTACCATTTGCAGCAGCATGGATCAAACTAGAGAGCATTATGCGAAGTGAAATAAGCCAGTAAATGAAAGAAAAACACCCCATGATCTCACTTATTTATGGATAATAAAGACCATTATAAATTGATGAACATAAACAGATACAGAGGCAGAACATCAATGAACAGACTGTCAAACTACAGCTGGAAGGCTGGGGGGAGGGTTGGGGGTGAGTTAAGAGATCAACTGAAGGACTTGTATGAATGCATATAAGCATAATCAATGGACACTAGACACTAGGGGATAGGGGAGAAAGGGGGAAGGTCAAGGGAAAGAATGGAGACTTAACACTCTTTGTAATACTTTAAGCGATAAAACAAAATTAAAAAAAATCATCCCTTTCGCAACTATTGTCATCTCTCCTATCAGCCAGTTTTATATTTGTGAGCAGCAGTAATAAACCAAAGACTAGAATTCAAGAGCACTATCCTAGTCTAGTTCTATTTGTAAGATTGATAACATAGCAAAGGATACGTTTTCTTTTTCTTTTAACCCTCAAGTGGAGTATTATAATTTATTATACAGAACGTGTCCCAAAATCCTGTTAGACAGTAAGACTAATTGAAATGAGAATAAAATTTTGTGTTACCTGACAATAGCTATAATTTAAAAATATATGTATCTAAATTTAACTTTCTTTTACTTATATTTAAGTGTTGGAAACATTAAAGTTGCAGTATTAATATTATACAGCAAAAACTGTAATATGATATTCCAGGTTTCTAAATGTTATTCTAAAATGCACACAAATTCATAGTTAATAGAAAGTGGTATAGAAAAGGCATTATATAAGCCTTTTTTCCTGATTTAAAAGTCACACCTTTCTTAGCTGCATAAGTTGCAAATTTATGATATAGTTGAATTGTATGATTGGATTCTCTCTTTAATTGCTCTGAGAAAGACTTCAGAGAACCATGCCAAATTTAAGATGAAGAATTACAAAACAGAGTTTCACCTGAGTTGTACCTGTCACACACAAAAGACTGTTGAAACACGGATGATGGACTTGTGCCCTGGGTTTCTTTGATTTAATTGCCTAAGTTCTTCTCTGTAGTAATACCCCTGGCTAAGGTCTTCAAAGAGTGAAAGTTGCTAGAATGTAGAGCTATTTAAAAAAAACACAAAAACCTTTCTGACTGACTTTCAAGATACACAGTCTCCCCAAAGACAGAAAAGCCTAGGTTGGAAGGGGGGAAGAAAGTTAATTGATCTTCATGCGAAACTTTCCAGATAACTAGATCAATATTAACCTTTCTAAAAATTCACTTAAATCCCTTCTGCTTGAACTATGTTGCTTTTATATAAGCTAAATTTCCTCTAAATGAACTAAACACAAAGAGATGATTATTTTCTCATCAATTTCATTAACACAATGTATGAGAGCTTTTGCATGTGGTCTGGGAAGCAGTGAGTGAGGTAATATGGAAAATTATAAGGGAGAAAGGAGTTCTGCCCAAATAGGTGTAGGCGACTAAGAAGGACCTCTGAAAGGCCCAAGAAAGTAGAACTAACTTGACTGAGTCAAGGGAATTTAAAAGGAAATAACCACCCCATTTTCACTGTAATTGGTCCCTTTGAGGCTAGCTTTGCCTGAAGCAGATATAATTTCAAAAGGAGGCAGACAACCCAGTGGGTTCTTCTTTAACTGATCTGAGCAGAAGCATGAGCTCAAGACTGCGGGCAGTCCTTGGAGCTTTTCCTGTCGCTGAGGCAGGATCTCTGTTTAGCTCAAGGGATATCTTAAACTCTTTTGAAATATTTTATTTTTACATTTTACCACTCTCCTGAGTTTGCTGAGTCTGATTGTATACATATCTCAATAGTAACTTTCAAGCCCTATGTTTCATCCTTAATGCTAATCAGTAACAATTCCAAATATACACAAACTGTATATCTACATATGCATATCTACACACCTATTAACTGAAAAACCAAGTCATTCTAAATTGTTGATTAGAACAATACAACTATTTCTGAAATAAAACTATTTCTTCCCAGAAATCATGAAAATAAAAATGATTATTAAACATCTAACACAAAGCAATATGCCATATATGATTAAAAATATAAATATGAGTGTGGCCCCTTGCTGAAGTACCTGCCATGTGGTGATAGATGCAAAATAATTAGAATCCATGGAAAACATGAATGAGTGCTGTAACAAAGGAAGAAAAGTTCTGTATTAGGTTAGAATGGCATTTCTTAAACCTTGGTGACTATCAGAATCTCTGGGGCTTTGCTAATTATGCAGACTCATATTCTCTCTCTTCTAAGATAGACCTAGAATCTTAATCAAAACTTCATGTGATTGTAATGGATTGGCTTGTGAATCACACTTTGAAAAACATCTCATGCCTGGCTGGTGTTGCTCAGTGGTTGAGCATTGACCTATGAATCAGGCGGTCGCAGTTCAATCACTGGTCAGGGCACATGCTCGGGTTGCAGGTTTGATCCCCAGTATGGGACATGCAGGAGGAAGCCAATCAATGATTCTCTCTCATCATTGATGTTTCTGTCTTTCCTTCTTCTCCTTTCCTCTTTGAAATCAACAAAAATATATTTTTTAAAAAAGCAAAACATCTCAGTAGTTGGAGAAAACATCTCAGTAAGTGAAAATAGAATCTATGGTTAAGAATGAGGGAGAAAAATAGCCTTCGTGGAACACATAGGACTTTTGTTGTCTCTCAAAAACAGTTTTGACAGAATAAATATAGGGAGAGAAGACAGTCCAGATGATAGAAATAACATGAAGAAATGCATAGAGGAACTATTCTCAGAGACTTCCTCTGAGACAGCCAACCACTGGCAGTAGAGCTATGGAAAAGTGGAGACTTGCCCTGACTCGTTTGGCTCAGTGGGTAGAGTGTCGGCCTGTGGACTGAAGCGTCCGGAGTTTGATTCCAGTCAAAGGCATATGCCTTGGTTGCGGGCACATCCCCAGTGGGAGGTGTGCAGGAGGCAGCTGATTGATGTTTCTCTCTCATCAATGTTTCTAACTCTCTATCCCTCTCCCTTCCTTGCTATAAAAAAAAATCAATATATTTAAAAAGATAAGAAAAGCAGAGCCTTTGGGAGTAGGCCAATGATTAGAATTCTGAACTGCCCAATGGGATGTAGCTATTCTGATTCTGTTGCACACTCAAATTTTGTTTTGGAAAAAGAAAAGGGGGAGGTCATGGGAGGGAGGGATGATCACAATAATTGAATGAAAATATAGCTTCTTTGAGTCCTTGGTTATCTAAGTGAATATTGTTTTGGGACCAGAAGAAAATTTTCCGTAATTATTTATCTCAGTTTACTTTTGGACCCTTTCCCAAACTGTAAATTAGTAATTTGGTTTTCTAAATAGTTTTATACCAACCAGTGATTTTTTTTTGATAAGGAACTGCTCATTTGTACAAATAGTTGTCAAAGTTAATTCCCTACAGTTCAATCACTCCTTAACTGAACAAATTTGTGTCTCAACCTTTACAACTAAGGTTAGTCCCCAGGCCATAGTGAATTTGCCTAGGCAATGTTACACAGCGAGGCTTCCCAAAAGCTGGCTAGCTGGCTCCCTTCCAGAGACATCTCCACCTCTAAACTGCTCTCTTCAAATTTCACCATGTCATACATAATCTGCAGGGTGGCAATACCAGCTTTGCAACCAGGTGTATTTGCTTCTACATCACACATTTGAGATGACCAAGATAGTTATCTATAAAACAGCAAAATAAACCACAAGAAGGACT
Organism: Murina feae; assembly: GCA_004026665.1. Taxonomy (NCBI): domain Eukaryota; kingdom Metazoa; phylum Chordata; class Mammalia; order Chiroptera; family Vespertilionidae; genus Murina; species Murina feae. The sequence continues at coordinate 8,815 of PVJC01036465.1, read as the reverse complement.
TATAGGTACCTTAATTACGGAGAGGACAAAATATCTAATTCTGATATTAGAAGTGAATTGGATAAGTTAGATTGTGATTTCTGAGGTAGTTGCCCTTCTATAGTTTTATTGTGTGACTAAAAATAAAATAGATGTTTGTTAATTATTTGGATGATTTTAATTGTCAGCATTCAGATTAGTCTTCAAGTATTCCAGGAAATTTGAGTATAATAAAAAGGTTCTTATTTTTCCTCCCATACATATACTCTTCTTCTTAAAATTAGATTTTAAGAATCCTTCCATTTCCTATGAAGCTTCCTCTCAGCTTCAGAATATTAGAATATAATCTTAAAATGTATTGTCCCTTAATATTCCTTATATCAGTTATCACCAGCAAACTCTTTTTTTCCCCTTTCACAAGTAGATTTATTTATATGGTCCCTTAGGATAATCCTGTACTTATTAGTCTTTACAGACATGTAATTATTTTTAAAGAACTCTCCTTTTCCTTATAAAACAGCTGTATGGCACCTTAGAAATCAGATGAATTAGAATCAATTGAGTTTTGGGAACTAGAGGATTTAGAGCATGGATTTAATGAATGAAGACATCTTTAGGTAATAGTTTTTAACGTGAATTATGATTCTGAAAGTTGGAAAAATGGCAGCCTTGGCTGGGCTGTGTAGTTCCGTTGGTTAGGTCATTGTTGGGATGTGCCAAGGTTTCTGGTTTGATCTTGGATTAGGGCTCATACAAGAATCAACCAATAAATGCATAAATAAGTGGAACAATGACTCTCTCTCTCTCTCTCTCTCTCTCTCTCTCTCTCTGTCTTTCCCTTATGCTTTCTCTTTAAAAAATCAATACATATGATTTTAAAAAAGAAAAAATGGCATCTGATGTAAGTTCAATATGCTAGAAATGGAGAAAGAAAGAGCATAAATAAATGCAAAATCAATTCCAGAAGTGAGTAAAACATATTTATGAAGGAGGCTGAAAAAAATCTCACAAATTATAGAAATATATAAATTATAAATTAAGACAGTGAATATGTTCAGACATTTCTGGCTATAGCTTATATTAAAATTATAATTCAAAACTTTAGAACTGTTAGCTGCCAATTCTGAAAATATTACTTTACTTCAGTAAGTGGGTAACCACCACAACAAAAAGACATCTTCATATAGGTGGGTCTTTGTGTGTATGGTGGCAGGAAGAATATAGCTGTGTAAAGATGGACATTTTCTCTTGAAGCAGCCATGAAATTTTCCCTGATAAAAGGCCTATGAATTTTAAAAGTGGACACTGCTGTTTTTCTCCACTGTTGCAAACTGACCTAAGCCCTTTTGCCCATTCAGCAAATGTCAGGGATCTTTTGATAAATATTCATAGTCCCTGAGATTTAGAGGAGGTGGAGCTATGTTTTCTTCATATCCTTAGTACCAGGTGGTAGGTATTAAAGAAGGCAAATACTGCCTAATGTACAAATATGTATAGCAAGAACGCTCAAAACAGTCTTATGACCTATTCAATAGAATGGAAAATACCTCTCTCTCTCTGCCTTATATTTTTTACACTGGCACATTTTGTGAAAACTTGACTCAAAGGTACACTTGTGGATTCTTTGAGGACAAAACTTGCTAAACTTATAGTGAGGTCAAGTACACTCCCTGTAAATTTGGATGAAGGAATGGATTAATGTGCAATTATTACATTAACACTACATAGTAGACACAAAACCTGAATGGCATAAAAACTATCCTATATAATAAACAGCTAATATGCGAATTAAGTGGAAGCCGGGGCTGCAAGGGGCTGCGAGGGGCTGCGAGGGCCAAGCCCCTTGCACGAATTTTGTGCATTGGGCCTCTAGCAAATTATATATAAATATATATAATTGCATGTTGGCAGGTTAGGGTGAAGGATGTAGCTCTGCACTAAGCTATGGCTCCAGCTTGGCTTGGCTTTATGCTTTAATATGATCTGATCTGGGGCTTAAGCAAATGGAGAAATAGTTACATGGAAGAAGGTCATCTTATAAGACTAGTAGAGGCAGAAGAGGGCAAGCCCAAACTGCACAAGCACTTTTTAAGCCTTTGCTTGTCACTCACACTAATATTCTGTTGTCTAAAGCAAGTCATATGACCAACTCAGTAATGAAGGGGTGAAGAAATATACTTCTGTTTAGTTGGGGAAACTGTAAAGTCAAACAACAAAGAATGTACAATTGGGGCCATAAAAAGACAAAGATCAACAAGGTTATAGAACTCAAGTGCTACATGCACTGCTCACCGAATTTTCTACTTAATCCCAAGAAAATGAGAACGATGCATTTATTCCTAATCAAACACTTTGTTTGAACATCGCCATTTCACCAATACAAACATTACTTCTAACATCCTCTTGCTAATTAGAAACACTCTGGTGTAGATTTCCATAATTACACCTGAAATGTTAATGCCATTAGAGTATTGATTCCTGCTTAAGGCAGTTCAAGTGCTGTCAAAATAATCCCAGTACCGCAGACACACATACATCACATCATTTATACTAAAACATTTTAAAAATTAGTTACCTCATAGGCAACTCAAGAGCCACAAGTCTTTCAAAGGAAATAATACCTCCTGGGCTAATGTTACTTAGGAAATCCGCCACTTAGATTATAATTTTATATGCTGGGTGGAAAAGAATTTCAGGTTTTTCAAATAACAGGCTGAGCAGAATTTATTTGAGCCTGAGATATTACCTAAAATTTCCCTCCGAAGTTTCTCTTTCCATCCGCCCCCCCCCCCTTTTTTTTTTTACCTCACTTGGCCTTGGGTACCTGTTGCTGCACATTCCTGAAGTGTGACTACCCTGACCCATTATCAATTGATTAAAAAGTAGCCCAGAAACATCTAGAAAGCATTAACAACCATTGGTAATGTCAGAGCCACATACAATTTCTTCTAATAAGAAATTTACCCTGGAGGGAAACAGAATTACCATCCAGCCAGTTAGCTAGAGATTGAAAAGGTGAGAAGAGCAATCTTTCAGAAATGAGTGGCAATTATTGACTGCAATCATTGGGAAGAAGAAAACTAAGTTGGAAAAATATTCACAAGAAAATTGCTCTCCTGATGTTCCCCAAAGCTGGTATGGGAAGCCAAGCAGGCAGTCATGCAAGGACAGTTAATTGCCTATGAGGCTTGCAACAAAAGAATAAACCAGAGGGAAATCATTGGATTAGAATCCAAATATAAATTTTCAGGAAGTAAATTAGTGAATGATAATAAAGCTAAACACAGGAAAATAAATCCTGTAAAATACTACAAAAATGATAGCAGACAGTTGACATGTTTCTAAATGAAAGAAAACTATGCCTTCAAAACCTGTTTGTATTCTAATACTTCTTAGTGGGCAAAATGAAGCTATACTTATCCTATATAATAAAAAGATTATATGCAAATTGGCCCTAATGGCAGAACGACCAGAACAACTGCTTGACCTGTCACTATGAGACACACTGACCACTCCTCAGTCCCTTTTCCCAGCCAGCAGGCTCCAATCGCCAGTGAACTGGGAACTGGGAGTAGATGGCAGTGTGTGTGTGTGTGTGGGGGGGGGGGGGGGGGGGGGGGGGGGGGGGGGGGGGGGGGGGGGGGGGGGGGGGGGGGGGGGGGGGGGGGGGGGGGGGGGGGGGGTAGGAGGGGTTGGCTGTGGACAGCTGGAGAAGATAGCCCTGATTGTAGGCCTGGCCTAGGGACCATAATCATGCATGAATTTCATGTGCCGGGCCTCTATTTTGAACAATAAAGAGAATATGGAAAGGGTCTATTAGAATTCATGAAGTTATGAATTGCAAAACATCTGAATTTCTTTTAAGAGAGAGTTCTAGCAATTATTATTTTAACTCTTAAAAAAAACTATGTGCAATAATTCTGTACATCAGGGAAATCATTATGACATTTCTCTAAAAAATTATGGTAGAATTTTTAATAGAATATGTAAGAAGTCCTTGAGATTTATGGGTTTTGCCAAAATCTCTACAAATCACCAATAAAATATTAGATCCATTTGTTGTTGAGAATTTCTTTTGTCTTTGAAAATATTTTAAAATTCTTTTGACTTGTTAAAATAAAAGAAACAAGTGATTATTTTGTAATCTAGTATTATTATCTGTAAAATCTAAAATGCAAAAAGTTATTTCTTATTATTTCAAAGGTCAAAATGTTTAATAAAATAAAATGTACAGGCTGTGTATTTGTGGGGGGCAGAGGATTATGGGAAATCTTTGTACTTCTCATTCAATTTTGTTGTGAATCTAAATCTACTATAAAACTCATATATATTAGAGGCTCCGTGCACAAAATTGTATATGGGTAGGTCCCCAGGCCTGACCAGCAATCAGGGCCAATCGGGCCTTCTGGCTGCTTGCTCAGGCCTTCCTTCATTCCACACCACCCCCTGGTGGTCAGCGAACTTCATAGCAGGTAGTTGAACTGGTCAATCGAACTCCTGGTCTGTCAAATTCCCGATGGGATAATTTGCATATTAGCCTTTTATTATATAGGATATATACATGTGTGTATATATATTTAAAAATAAAATTTACAATTAAAAATGTCAATGTCATGTAATTTAACCCCTTTATATAAATACTAGGGGCCCGGTGCACAAAAATTTGTGCACTTGGGGGGGTCCCTCAGCCCGGCCTGTGCCTGCTTGCAGTGTGGGACCCCTCGGAGGATGTTCACCTGCTGGCATGCTTGGCCAGCCTGAGTGAGGGGCTAATGGCTGTTTGCAGGCTTTCCAAGCCTCCCAGTGAGGACCCTCACCCATGGGGGTGTGGCCGGCCTGGGTGAGGAGCTGAGGGCCATTTTCAGGCTGCCCACAGCTCCCATTGGCCCAACGTCCCAGTGAGGCTGGCTGGAATCAGGTTTCTGGGATTTATTTATCTTTTATAATTAAAACTTTATTGCCTTGAGTGGAGGCCTAGTCAGGCAACGAAGCCTCCTGTTTGCTTCAGCTCCATGGCTTCTATAATTGAAACATTGTTGCCTTGAGCAGAGGCCCAGCCACCCTAGGCAGGCAGTTTCCTCCATTGCTGTCCTCCTGTTTGCTCTAGCTCTGTGGCTGCCAGCTGCCATCTTGGCTGGGTTAATTTGCATACAGCCTTTCTGATTGGCTGGTGGGTGTGGCTTGGCTGGTAGGCGTGGCTTAGGTGTCTTGGAGTGATGGTTAATTTGCATATTACTGTTTTATTAGATTAGATGAGAAAATCATTCTTGGATAAATTAAGTACTTTGCACAAGATCAGCTTTTCTACTTAGATATTAGACCTTTGAACTCCTAGTAAAGTACTCCTTAACTCTAAAGTTCTCAATAATATTTTGACTAGGAATAAATATCACATATAGATATTAAATAAAAAATAAAACCCTTAGCTGGTTGAAAATTAAAAACTTTTATATAAATATTCTCTGGGACAAAAGTGAAATCAAAAGGAACATTTAAAACTATCTAAAGGTCAATGGAAATGTAGTACTTTATATTAAAATATACAAGACCTAACTGCAATTTTATTCCAAGTAAAATAGATAATTTAAATATCTATATTACTAAAGAAAAACACCACAATGAAGAACCAGAAGGCTTAGTCCAAAGGTTTAGAAAAACAATAAAAAAGTTAATTAAAATTGTAGAAGAATTAGAAATTCACACGAAAAAAATATTAAATTTAATTTAATTGAAAAAGTGAGAGTAAATAAATGAGTTCTAAAGTTTGTTTTTACAAAACAGAAACAATAAAATTTATATAATGACATTAAGTGTAAAGAAATTAGGATCCCTAGTGGCTGCCACAGTGCCGGGACCTCCCTTCCTTCCCCAGCCGACCCCACCTTCTGGTTGAACTCCCAGACAAACTCTCAGTCGAGGGGATAATTTGTATACTACACTTTTATTATATAGGATGTAGCTATGTATATACGTAACCTTTTAAATAATAAAAAATGTATTACTACCACACCACTGTTTAGCACACTCTTTGCATCTGTAGACAAGTTAACATATAAAATCAAATTGTAATGGGAAGGTCTGTTTGGCACAAATAGGTAATTATGGCAGAGAAAGCTAAATAATTGATTAGTGGTTAATATGATTAGGTTATGAGAATTTGATATCTCCTTCTCCCCTTGATGATTACACTTGACATAGCAAATTCAAATATGCAAAGCAATCACTTTTTCATGGACAGTCTTAGAGACATATTGACAGTTCTTTCTCTTTGGTTGTACCTATTCTAGATTCCCTTCAGATCTTTAATTAACAAGATTGAAATAAGTGCAATATTAGTTTTAGCTACATGATTGGATTTGCATATATACAAAGTCTTTTCACCGTCACATATTTAAAATCTTCTCTATTATAGACTATTTCTGTCTGGAGCCTCATTATTAAGAGGATGACATACTATCAAATGATATTAAGATCAGAATAAAGAATATCTTCATCTCTGATGTCTTAGCAGCACTCTATAAAAAAGCTGAGAGAAGGATATATTACTCTTTCCAACACTGGGTAAGGATTAAAATAATTTTGATACAGTTTTATATCTAACCAAATGCTTAAGTTATTATAAATGTTATTTAAAAAGCATTAAAACTGATTGTCATACATTATCTATATTCATAACATATTTTAATTTAGAAACATTCATATTAGTAACAAGATAATTCAAAAAATTGTTTTTTAGATAGTAGACATTTCAAAAGATTACACTCTAAATTTAAAAGTGATGCATGAAGATTATAGGAATAGAAAGGAAAATTAATTTTTTTCCACCACTTTAATATTTATGAGGCCTAAACAAAGGCAACTCAATTGAACATTTTACTTCTGTTGTCTGTTCTCATAGTTTCATGTACAACAAGAACCTACATGTACTTGCCTTGAGATTATCACTTGTATTTACATATTTTGATTTTGATCATATAAACTAAAGGCTATCAATTGGTAGCTCAGAGGTGAAAGACAGACAGAGACTCATGTAAACTTATAGCATTTGACTTTAGTCTTTACTCAGGTCAAAGTTTTCTACACGGCCTTTAGGTTGTCAATGACAGTATTTGAGTTGGTTAGGTCTCAAATAGTCATAAAAGTAATTCACACATACACATGGTTATCTGGACAATTTAGCACAGTAAAACTCCATACATTAGTATTTTTTCCTTATGTTTTATTGGAAGAGATTTGGGCATAAACTTTTTTGGATAATTGGCTCCATTCCTGTCTTAGTCAATTTGGGCAACTACAGCAATGTTCCATGTAGACTGGGTGGCTTATGAACAACAGAAATTTATTTCCCATCATTCTATAGGCTGGGAAATTTAATATGAATGTGCTGGCACATTTTGTGTCCAGGGAGGGCCCAATTGCAGTTCATAGACAGCCATTTTTTTTTTTAACTGTGCTCTTAAAAATGATTTTCTGGCATCTCCTTTATAAGGGCACTAGTTCCATTCATGAGGACTAAACTCTCATAACCTAATCCCCTCCCAAAGTCCGCTCCTCCAAATAGGAAATTATAGTTCAACATGTGAATGCTGCAGGGTACAAACACTTAGTTTATCACAATTGCCCACTTCATTTTGCGTATGTAGACACAGGCATGTTCCTGTGACCATACAGAATGCCCAGAGAGTTATGTCTGTTGGTTCTGTGGAGACTCAAGGAAAAAAACAAAATCATTTCATTTATACCATAAAGGACAGTTAATACAAAGTTTTATTTTTAAGGAAAAACTCCTTACAAACAGTGGAATTCAATGTGATCTTGAAAAATAATTATCATATTTATTGCAGAAAAAAGCCTAAATAGGGCTGCTTTCCCATAGGCCCAGATTCATTCATACAGGATCTCTCATTAGTAAAAAAAAAAAAAAAAGTTTTCTTCGACTAAATTATATAGAGATGGTCCTACAAAGACTCCAGCGAGAGCAATCCCAACTCAGTAATTTCCAGGGAGCTTTCCCCATTCTGACTCATAGTCTATACCCTAGCAGAGTTTCACTCAGCTTGATTGTTGCTAAGCAACAAATAGGGAATAGGGTTTAAGCTTCTAGAATCACTTACGCATTAATTATAAGCCAGTAACATTAAAATAATGCAAGTTTTAATAATGAAGGGTATTACATATGTTGTCACAGTATGCCTTGTTACCACCCAGGAAGAGAGAGACCCCTGTGCTTCTTGTCATGGGAAAATGGCATTTCATTAGCATTTTGAGGTACCAGGGGAGCAGGTTTTAAGAGAAACAACTAAGTATGTTATAGCTATCTCTCCCCTTCTCAAAGGTTTTCTTCAGTAATTGCTATTGCCTTTGCATTCTTTGAACTACTGAAAATAGCTAACAGTAGTAGATGTTAAGTTTCCTAGTTAGGAAGTGTTTTGGTGATTGCACGATTGCCAAATACTTTTCAATGCAAGGAAATGAAAGACCATTAAATGTAAAGAAATTAAAGACCAATTTTTGTTCCCTATGCTTTGAGACCTTTATAAGAATTTAATTTTCCCACCAGGAAAAAGCAATATTCTTAAAGTGCTTACACGGCTCTCTTTAGTTATCCTCCTTCATGAAGTTCTGTTTCTATATGATTTTCCTTTCTTTTTACATGGAAACTCTGGGATATGTGTTACTTAAGCAAATACCATTTCTTGTCCTATAGTAGCATGCCAGTATTTGGCAATGAAAATGACTGTGGAAAACCTGAAATGGTATTAGCAGTCAGCTGCTAAAAAACGTGTTTATTCAGACTGGGAAAGCTATGTTGAATGGGCAGTGTGAGTCTCTCAAT
>PVJC01036464.1:0-17713 GCA_004026665.1 Murina feae | reverse complement strand
TCGGGCTGAAGGACCATCCCCCCCACCCCCCACCCCCGTGCACGAATTTCGTGCACTGGGCCCCTAGTATTTTATAATTGCCTTCATATATACAGCAATAGTCATTCTGACTCTATCTTCACATTAAAATATACAGGAAAATATACTTCCACCTTAGTGCTTTAAAAGGTTTTCTCTTGAGCTTTCAAAAAAAGTAATGTTATCACAGTAATTGGATACTATGTGACAACATGTTATAATTTCTATATTAATTATGATTCTTAATGTAGAGAAAATGAAATCTCAGTGTGTTTGAATTCAGTTGCCCTGCCAAAGTTAATTGCTCCTCAAGAGGTGCCAACCTTGGGATGTGCTTGGAGTGTGAAAAAGAACAACTGCTGACTTTAGTATCTTATTATCCAGAGAGTTAACATTTTTCATGTAATTAGCCCCATGTTCTTTTTAGATTAACAGATCAACTAATAATATGTTATACTTTAAAAGAAGCAAATGAAAAGTGCAACATAACCAGAGCACTTTTAAAGGGCATAGACTGGTTACAATAAATACATTTAAACAATAATGTCAGCTTAACCTTTACAAAAATATGTTTACAATTTTTCTGTATAATTCAGAATAAGTAGAGTATCAAACTCAATGTACAGAGGTTTATATTTGTTTAAATAACTAGATGACTTATTAATATGTAGGAATTTTATATTACTTTTCAGAATATATTTTATGCATAATGTATCCTCTCATAATAAAAATAATTTTAGTAAAAACAACTTCCAACAATTGGTATCTAGTTTCAGATAAAAGTGTGCTCGAGACAACTGATATTCTAGGTGATGTATAAGACTATCCAAATATTTCTTCCAGCCCAACTTATCTAATATCTAACCCTATTATCAACTACTCAACAAAAACTCACATACTGGAACCCTAATGTTATAATCCCCCATATAAATGATTACATGGATTTTTAATTTAATATTTTTATCACAGTTATTTTAGAGTCATTAAAAGATGTTTCTATTTGACATTACTTTCTACAATTTTTAAAAAACAGAATTGATGACAGGTTCATTCTATTATTTGATGCTCTTATAATGTACTCATGCAATAAATATATTTTTAAAGTCACTTGCAGAAGCAAAAAAGTCAGAACATACATGCATACCCCATGGACACGGACAATAGTGTGGTAAATGCCAGGGGAATGGGAGGTGGGACGGGGTGGAGGTGGACAAAGCGGCAGAGGAGGGAGAGAAGAAATGGAGAAAACCTGCAATAATGACAACATGACAACATTAAAATTTTTTAATAAAAAAAGTTCTCTTAGTCTAGTGTTATGCTTCATTTTCCTGGCTAATAAGTAATATGCAACCTGACTCATTTCACATTTTGTAAATGAGTAGAATGTGAATAACAGTAATAAAAATATACATTGAAGACACTAAATATTATATATTAAATATTGGTTGCTAGATCAAATTTATATGTGGTAAATTTAATTGAGACTTGGATTTGAAGAAACAAATATGAAGTTTGGGGTAAATGTTAAATTAAGAAACAATTCTTAAGTCATTAAATCATTGGCTGAAACAACCAAGTCAAGCTCATCATTTTCAGTCTTCTGAATTGTTTCAATATTTTTACTGAGACTTAAACCTACCAGCTGTGTAGTTAATTCTGTGATAACTGACCTCTATTATATACAGTATCCATCCATTCTACCCTGACAATTCTCCTCTACCCCTTAAAATTATTTCACAAAACAGAACTGCCTGCACGTATTTTTTTGTTCAGATCCTACAGACATACTCAGAGAATTGTGGAACTGAGAGATAGTTACAAAGTTGGTTCAACCCAAAGCAGTGGTGTACTGGAAATGTTTAACTAAAATGACTTTTTAGAAATATATTTCTTGTTTGTAAGTGTTTGTTGTTGTTGTTGTTGTTGTTGTTGTTGTTGTTGTTTTATGAGTTCCATGGTTCAAATATTTTCTTCACAGTTAATTCCAAGCCACCAGTATGGCACTAGTCATTGAATAGAGAATTGGAAAGAGATTATTCCAGTTGGCTCTAAAGAGCCAGTATTCTGGTTAGAGCACAACACTGGACCAAAATGATCACTACTTAATCTAGGTAGGTCTTAGAAAGTGGCAGCCAGCAGGTAGTCACTTGGCAGCTTGTTAAACTGTTGATCATCTTTGCAATTGTATTCTTTCCATCTAACTGAGTTAATTTCATTTTATGTTATTTGGAGATAGTCCATAGTATAGTTTAATATTCCCACTTCCTGCCATGGAAGGTCATTAAGTGATCTTTTAGCATTTCCTTTTAAAATACTTTTTCAGCCCTAGCTGGTTTTGTTCAGTGGATAGAGCATTTTCCCAGGCTGAAGTCTAGCCAAGTGCGCATGCCCTGGTTGTGGGGTGAATCCTTCCCATTAGGGGGCATGCAGGAGGCAACCAATCAATGATTCTCTCTCATCTTTGATGTTTCTATCTCTCTCCCTTCCTCTCTGAAATCAATGAAAAAAAAATTTAATAAAGTACTCGCCCGAACCCACTTTTGTTTTTCTTTAGAAGCCTGTATAGTACTTTCTATCTGACATCATAAATCATATTGAACTACATAGTTGGGTTTGATTTCAGAAGTTTGTTCAAATGGTGCTGCCTTTCACATCATTCACTAGCACTTTTATCAACTACATAAGCAGAAAACAAGTATTTTCAGTTTATTTAAATGTTCCTGTTAACACTTGGCCATATTTTGGTACATCCTATTAATTTGGTCATTATCTTTGGACTCTCCATTTTTCTTTTCTTCTTTTCATTTTTTTAACCTTTATTTCATTTACATGTACATGTCTCTATCAGTGACTATCTCTCAGAACACTAATTACAATTTTTTAATAATAAATATCTCAATTTCACATACTAAGATGATACTAATGACCACTACAATAGCAGTGGTGAAGATGATAGAATTCAAGGTAAGAGATGCCTGCATTCAATTATCCCGGTAGCAGTAGGGCCTTGGGTATGTTATTCAAACTCTTCGAGCCCCATTTCTCTTATCTGTAAAATGCAAATAATATCTACTTTATGAGATTGTTGTAAGAATGACAGAGTGCATGTATTGCTCCTGGCATATTATAAGAGTGGACTAAATGGTAACCAGTGGAAGCTGTGGTGGTATTGTAGTAAGGATCATAATATATTAGATTTAAGTAGTAGAAATAAATGTACATTACATTACCTTTCAAAATGTTTTACATTCCTCTTTCTTAGTCATTTATATGAACTTTAGAAACTTGTCTGCTAGGATACCAGCAAGAATTCAGGGTATATTTTCTCTGTGACCCCACTATAAAAAACATTTCAAATTAATAAATTTTTAAAGAACTTAAAAATTTGTAAAGAACTTAAAAATTTCAGGTGAGGCAAAAGAACCCTTCCAAATCCTTTAATGTGGTGCATGTTTGCCCCCAGCAAGTTGGAGTCTCTCAACTCACTGAACTATCCCTCCAGGTCTAATTACACCAAAACATCACTGACTCTTGCACTGTGTTCCCTTAAAATAAACAAATAGCTGTCAACTATTGTGTACAGAGTTGTAGTTTGTCCAGTATATATTTCTGTAGTTTGACTTTAGTATGCATGTGTACATTTTGCAGGTACCACAATGATGCTATACTAAAATTAAGCAGCGGTAACTTTATCACAATTAACACAATTCTTATTAACTAATCGGAAAATACAATGTAATTTGTGACAGGTGGAGAGTATAGTCACAGAATAGACACATTTATTAAAAAAAGTATCTTATCTTTTTTAAAAATATTTTTCCCATTGAAATTTTAAGTCCAATCATTATTTGGTATATTAAGTTTGTCTGCATTTTTATAAACTTCCCTGAAAGTCCTGATTAATAGACAAAATCGCTTTATAAAACACAGCATCATATGCTGATAAATTCCTCACTGATTTAGATTACAAGATGGATTTGGAAAAGTTCACAGAAAATGCAGAGAGATGAGCCATGCTTCCGTCTTGGATGGTTTACAAAGCAATCCACCTCTCTCATTTCTTTTCCTGTGATGAAATTTAATAATATTTACAGAAGTTTCACTATTCAGTGGTCCCTGTAAGATTTGGGTCTCCACATGCCAACATAGATGAGTTATTCATGTTACACAGTTAAAGGATGATCAGGAACAGGTGTAGTTTGGAACTGGTAGGAAAATTCAACAGGTTTTTATTTCTCAAGCACTGAGCATTATTACTGTCATCATTATGGTCTTATATATCTCTCTCTAGAAACATAAATATATTATGACTAGTGGCCTGGTGCACAAAATTCGTGCACATTAAAAGGGAATTAATTAGAGGAAATATGTTATTGTTGCTATTTACCTTTTCTATATAAGTATGAGAGATGAAAGGAAATGAGTAAAATGTATATGAAAATAATATATGAATTTATTAATAAATAAACAATAACAAAATGATATAAGAATAACAAAGCCATAAAAAAACAAAAACATCATATAAAAACAGCAAAAACATGATATAAAAACAAAAACATGATATAAAAACAACATTGAGGCAAACAATGACTGATAAAGTGATTAAACTTATTCTAATATCTCCCTGTATACCACATTAAGAGTGAAAACACTTTCAGAGTGATTGACTAATTTCCCTTGGGATGAAGTATTTACAACTTTAACTTTAATATTACACCCTCTTCAAACTCGAGAGAAAGCAACATATAACTGACCATGTGCAAAAATGGCTTCAGGTAGGAATATTCCTACTCTGTCTAGAGTTTGTCCTTCTGATTTATTAATAGTCATCACAAATGCTGGCATCACAGGAAACTGTCGTCAAATTAATTTAAATGGGAGGCCAGTGTCAGATGGGGACAAATCAATTCTTGGAATCAGAACAACCTCTCCCTCTGCAGATCCAGTTAATACTTCAGCTTCAATTATGTTAGGTCACAATCTTTTGATAATTAATCTGGTACCATTACAAAGACCCCATTTACTATTAAAATTTATCAGTAGCATGATGATTGCACCCACTTTCAATTTTAATTTATGACATGGCATTCCCAAAGGAGTAATACTATTTAGAAATTCGATGGGAAAATTTTCCTTTTCAGCATCATCTGTTGAGTCAACAGAATCATCACTCAAATATGTGTGAAAATCTTCATCAAGTATATCCAAAATTTCTTCATTTAATTTTTGAATGTGCTCATTTTGGGGGCAAAGAATTGCAAGTTTAGATATATTTTTAATATTATCTATAAATATACTATTTCCAAAGGTGGCTTTAAATAATAGATTCATTACAAATCATTTCACAGGGGATTTTAATAATATCTATTCCTAAATGAAAACTGCTATCAAGTTTGCCATCTCTAAGTTTTACTAACCATTCACTATAAGAAGAATCCTCTGATCTCATATTTGTTTTAAGAGACAACTTTCTGAAACATCCCCAAACATTGCAGTACTTTAAACTTGTTTGTACTGTGGTCGATCACATAGCATGCAGTACAATACTCAGACACTGTCGAAAATCCCCTCTGAGAAGAACTTTCCCACCAAACGCAACATTCAAATTCATAATTTCTCTCAGTAAACTGTCTATGGTGTTTATAGCATGACTGGATGCCCTAGTGCATTCATCAATAATGAGAACTTGGGCCTTTTTAATAGTTTTAGCAACTTCACTGTTTATATTGAGTCTAGAAATTGAAGTTTCATTTAATGGAATTGGTAATTTATATTGGGAATGAAAAGTCTTTCCACCAAGAAGTAAATTTGCAGCAATTCCTGTAGATGCTGTGGGTAAAACAGTACCACCACGACCTCTAATATGATGTATTAAAACTTTGTACAGATATTTTTTTTCCACTACCACCTGGACCATCCAAGAAAAAGCATTTGGGGTGTACAGTTTGATCTTCGATGGCTGAAGTTATAGCCTGAAAGGCTGCCAACTGTTCATCATTCAGAGAATTTAGCAAAACCTCTGCCTGTTGTCGCTCATAGGATTCATCACATGTATTTGTATTTGTTAATAGAGGATAGTCCAGAAGTTTGAAATGTGAACATTTCATTCCATGCAATGTGAATACCTCCTGTATTTCATTAACGGCATGCATTTCACAGTTTACACAGGCACCTTCTCTTTGGTGTAATTCCAACAGAAATCTTCAATGAAATGAGATTTATTCTCATCCCATAATTTCTCTGCAGCAGAAGGACATCCAAACACACATATGTATGCAAAAAGTTGCCGTAATTGTTTGGGCATACTAAGGATGATTGCATCCTCAATCGTATCTTTCCAGAGAGTGTCATCAAGTAATAATCCTCGGTGTTTAGCAGCTTCATGAAATGTATCATAGTTACACCTCCTACAGTTCGCAGATCCTCAAAACTTATCGCAACTTTGACATGCAGAAGCAAAAGTCTAAGGTAATATCGTTCTGGTTCTCTAAAGCTCACAGTGACAGTCTACCTAATACTTTATTCCCACCCTTTTGGCGTTTTGTCCATGAAGAATTATTAAAAACATAATGCTGTGGGATCTCCCAATTATAATAATTACGTGCATCAGAATTTTCTCTATTCAATAAGAACCAAGCCATCAAAGTTGAGTTATGCCTTTTAGCCCTATCTAAAACTTCAGCAAAATCATCAGTATGAAAACACAAATTTTGTTCATTTGGCAAATGAATAGCTAATCTTGTGATTGTATGAGATTGGTCATGCATTCGCATTCCAAAATCTCCAAACAGCCTCAGGAGCACTCACATACCTAGAGTCAATAAAGTCCTGTACTTCGTCATGATTGATAATTTTTTTTCTCAGAAATTTGAATATTTGCACAATCGTGCCCTTTATAGATGCATTTAAATAAATATTTTATACTTTTAATTGGTGCACACACTTCAACATTTATATGACAGTTATACTTAAGGCACAAATATGGGTATGTCTCTTACATATCCTTTATAACCCTATAAGGGACAATCCAAGTGTTATTGACAACTTCATTTCCAATACACATGGTGCTACCAGATCTTCTTTTGTATTTGGGATATCCATCAATATTTCCAATGGTCACATTTTGAAATTCTTTTGGATACCCCTTGAACATTTTCCATTTTCCATACATGGACTATTTGGATTTTGTATTCCACATGGTCCATGTACCATATTTGATTTTACAATTTGAAAAAGTCGAGGATACTGGTCTTCATCCGAAATTTCTGCCTTAACTATATGGTCAATGTCATCTTCCGTCCATAATTTGGACTCACTATCCAATATCAATAATATGTAAGCATGAGGCAGTCCATGTTTCTGAAATTCAATGACATGAATTTTAGCTATTACTTTGCCAAATAAATGGAATTTACATATATCATTTAAAAGAGCATTCGGCTTAATATTAAAAACTCTGGCTACCAAGTCAGGTCTGTTTTGAACTTTTTGCCACCATTGTAAATTGTTTGCAATATCTTTACATTTGGGGTTGCATGTCATGGTTATGAATAAATCAGGCTTGCCATACTTTGTTACAATTGCCATAGCAATCCTGATATCGCTGCTGCATATTTCTGGGACTACCCTCAAAAGATGATGGAAGTATTATCATTTTAACAGTAGGCACATTTTTATTTTCAGATCTAGATGTGAGATAATCCATCAAACCACTATATTTTTCAACTCTCAACTTAGATTGGTTTGCTTTAATGAAATTTATCCAATTGGCCTCCATTTTTTAATATGAATCCACAATAAACTGTTGAGTTAACTTTCCTGCATTTAAAATAGGATTGAATGTGTCCCGCACAGAGAGATGAAATCCGTAATATCGCATTTGTGTGACTCATGTCCTTACATTTTATCTAGTTGTCTCTGAGTCTTAATGCAATATCTGTTCCCCAGCCCTTTTCACCATGTGGGAAAAGAATAGATATGTCATTGCATTTAATGTAGGAAACAGGATACTAATTTGTTTCATTTTAGTGGCATTTGGATTATTGTGATCTGGTTTACAATGAATGAGCAAGTCCCTTTCAAAAGGAGGTTCTCCATCTTTGTTTCTGAATATGACAGCAACCTCGGTTACACGGGGAGAATTATATCTTCCTGGGTCACTGTTACGATCATATTTAATCGCCGCTGTTACCTCTGTGGAAGCAATACCTTTTGCTGCTGCTTCAGACTGGGCTTCCTTTTCTACCTCATGTAGCATCTTGTATGATTTTGTTAATTTGTTTATTTCATGCATGAGCTTGTCAATGCTGATCATGAGTCATTCTGAGCAGCTTTGGTTTTCTGGTATTGCTAATCTTTCACTTGTAGCTTCACCTGTATCCAAAATATAGAGTTGAGCAAACTTCCGACAAACACCATCCAAAGGATGTAAAGTTCCAGTTCGGTGATAAACTTGTACGTGTATTCTAAAACAGTATGGCCCACATCCTGATGGTGATGCAATATTTGCACCCATGGAAGCAAAAGCAAAAGAACTATTTATGAAACGAATATTTTCCATGAAATTTTTACTGTCAGAATCTTCGTTTGACATTAATCTTTTAAAATATGCTGGGTAATCTGGAAAATGTATATCATTCGGACAGACTTTCCCTTTGCTACAACATGGAGTAAATTTTCCATCAGGTGGTTTTTCATCAGAGAAATTGAGTGATAGGCAAAATTCACATAGAACAGTCATTCCACCACAACTATGTTCGAGAATTGCATCCTCATGGACTCCATTTACAGTGAGAAGGCAGTTCCTACCAGTATTGGTAGTACTTGTTGATGACTGTTCTCTCAATATATTCTGTCCTCGCCACCGCTTTTTATCAACTTCAAAGGCACGTTGGTCTTTAGACATTTTCTGTCGATAACGCCGGGTTTTTTCAGTGAAGTCTTTCCAGTAACTTCTTTTCAGATACATTCTTTCGCAGGTGCCGCCTTCTTTCAAGATCAGAAGCACGTTGGTCTTCAGACATTTTCTGTCGGTAACGCAGGTTTCTTTCTGCTACAGAGCTACCTTGTATCAATAG
Source organism: Murina feae (assembly GCA_004026665.1). Classification (NCBI taxonomy): domain Eukaryota; kingdom Metazoa; phylum Chordata; class Mammalia; order Chiroptera; family Vespertilionidae; genus Murina; species Murina feae. Next base: position 8,618 of record PVJC01036464.1, on the reverse strand, counting down.
ATGTTTAGACATGATCCTACCTCCCTGCTGTCAGGTGAATGAGCGTCCTGGCTGTCAGGTGGCAGAGAGCTGTCTGACCAATGGTCCTTTCTCAACTGTTGGAAGTTCCTTCTCCCTGCTGTCAGATGCCTATCAGGCCACTGACAGCTGTCTGACCAATGGCTGATTCTGGCTGATTCTGTGGGGGTGGGACTTCCTCCTCCCTTCTGTCAGAGTCTGGGCCAGCACAAACAGGTGCGCTGGCCCATGTCTCTGAGCCTCACTCAGCAACAGCTGTGTGGCGACTCATCAGGTGCAGTGGCCCCGCCCTGAGGCCAGCCACCCTGTCACACCCAGCGGCCCACAGCTAGCGCTCAGTGCAGGCCCTGCTGCAGCCAATAGGGCAAGGCAGCCCCACTCCTGCTAACCTCTAGGCAGGATCCAATGCGCAAGGCAAGCAAGGGAGCCCCAGTGGGGCCGCCTTGCCCACTGTGCAGCTTCCCATCAGCCATCAGTGGGCAAGGCGGCCCCGCCCCCCTGTGAGCGTCTGGGCAGGATCGGGCGACTTCCACCTCTGCCCGCAATCAGTCACTTTCCAGGCCCCAGTGGAGGGGCAGGCCGACTGGCAGCTCGCTCCTTCCACCCTCGCCCCGCCCCTCGGCTGCCTGCCGCCTGGAATGGACCGCTAGCGGGGCAGGCACACAGAGGATTGCCTCCGTGTGTGTGCCCTGCTATCGGTCCATTGCAGGCCAAGCCTCGGCCTGCTCGCTCCTCTTGCCCTGGGGCTGCCGCCTGGATCCTGGGGCAGAGGTCTTCTGTCTGCCCTGCTGGGGCCCCGGTGCTCGGCCTCCGCCATCTTGGCTTGGCTAATTTGCATACCGTCACTCTGATTAGCTGGTGAGTGTGGCTTAGGCATCCCAAAGAAATGGTCAATTTTAATATTATGCTTTTATTAGATTAGATGGTTTTTTTGTGGTGTAGTTAATGTTCATTGTCCATACATTTAAGTTTGTCTCCATCGAACATGTAGGTGATCAGGACAAAAGTGAATAAATCATCTAATCTAATTAAAGCATAATATGGAAATTGACAGTTTCTATGGAATGCCTAAGCCACGCCCACCAGCCAAGCCATGCCCACCAGCCAATAAGAGTGGCTGTATGCAAATTAACCCAGCCAAGATGGAGGCTGGCAGCCAGGAGCAAGCACCAGCAGGTGCGGCTGGGAGACAGTGGGTGCAGGGGCTGGGCAGGCATTGGGAGCAGCAGCAGCAGCAGTGGTGGCCGCAGGGGGTGAGGCAGGCATCAGAGGGCATCTGCAGCAGCAGGGATGGGGGCAGGGAGGGCATCAGCATGCCAAGGGGAGTGGCAGGGGGCAGGGCAAGTGGTGCCAGATGCCACTGAGAGTCCGACCTCCCATCTGGGTCTGGGGAGGCAGGTCAGGAAGTGCCAGTCCTGCCTGGGGTCATCCCTCAGATCGGGAATGGGGGAGACTGGGCAGGCAGCATCATGCACCACTGCAGGGTCTGGGCTTCCAATCTGGGACCCAGGGAGGCAGAGCAGGCAGTGCCAGACACCCACGGGGTCCAGGCCCCAGATCAGGTATGGGGTAGGCGAAGTGGGCAGCCCAGATGCTGCCTCCAGGGTCCAGGCCCCAGATCAGTGACAGGGGAGGTGGGGCAGGCAGCACCAGACACCACTCAGGAAGGCAAACTGTGAAACACATGCACTTATGGAAATTCAGGAAGTATTCATATTACATGTAATGAAATGTTCACGTTTTAAACTTCTGGACTATCCTTTATTAATGAATATAAATACCTGTGATGAATCATATAGCAACAACAGGCAGAGGTTTTGCTAAATTCTCTGAATGATGAACAGTTGGCAGCCTTTCAGGCTATAACTTCAGCCATCGAAGATCAAACTGTACACCCCAAATGCTTTTTCTTGGATGGTCCAGGTGGTAGTGGAAAAACATATCTGTACAAAGTTTTAATACATCATATTAGAGGTTGTGGTGGTACTGTTTTACCCACAGCATCTACAGGAATTGCTGCAAATTTACTTCTTGGTGGAAGAACCTTCCATTCCCAATATAAATTACTAATTCCATTAAATGAAACTTCAATTTCTAGACTCAATATAAAGAGCGAAGTTGCTAAAACCATTAAAAAGACCAAACTTCTTTTTTAAAAAATACATTTTATTGATTTTTTACAGAGAAGAAGAGAGAGGGAGTGGGATAGAGAGTTAGAAACATCATCTGCCTCCTGCATACCCCCCACTGGGGATGTGTCGGCAACCAAGGTACATGGCCTTGACTGGAATCAAACCCGGGACCCTTGAGTCTGTAGTCCGACACTCTATCCACTGAGCCAAACCAATCAGGGCAAAAAAACCCCAACTTCTTATTAATCAATGCACCATGGCATTTAGTCATGCTATAAACGCCATAGACAGATTAGTAAGAGAAATTATGAATTTGAATGTTGCCTTTGGTGGGAAAGTTCTCCTTCTCAGAGGGGATTTTCAACAATGTCTCAGTATTGTACTGCATGCTATGTGATCGGCCATAGTACAAACAAGTTTAAAGTACTGTGATGTTTGGGGATGTTTCAGAAAGTTGTCTCTTAAAACAAATATGAGATCAGAGGATTCTGCTTATAATGAATGGTTAGTAAAACCTGGAGATGGCAAACTGAAAGCAGTTTTCATTTAAGAATGAATATTATTCAAATTCCCGATGAAATGATTTGTAATGGATCTATTATTGAAGCCACCTTTGGAAATAGTATATTTATAGATAATATTAAAAATATATCTAAACTTGCAATTCTTTGTCCAAAAAACTGAGCACATTCAAAAATTAAATGAAGAAATTTTGGATATACTTGATGGAGATTTTCACACATATTTGAGTGATGATTCTGTTGACTCAACAGATGATGCTGAAAAGGAAAATTTTCCCATCGAATTTCTTAATAGTATTACTCCTTCAGGAATGCCATGTCATAAATTAAAATTGAAAGTGGGTGCTGTCATCATGCTATTGAGAAATCTTAATAGTAAATGGGGTCTTTGTAATGGTACCAGATTTATTGTCAAAAGATTACAACCTAACATTATCGAAGCTGAAGTATTAACAGGATCTGCAGAGGGAGAGGTTGTTCTGATTCCAAGAATTGATTTGTCTCCATCTGACACTGGCCTCCCATTTAAATTAATTTGACGACAGTTTCCCGTGATGCCAGCATTTGCGATGACTATTAATATATCAGAAGGACAAACTCTAGACAGAGTAGGAATATCCCTACCTGAAGCTGTTTTTGCACATGGTCAGTTATATGTTGCTTTCTCTCGAGTTTGAAGAGCGTGTGATGTTAAAGTTAAAGTTGTAAATACTTCATCCCAAGGGAAATTAGTCAAGCACTCTGAAAGTGTTTTCACTCTTAATGTGGTATACAGGGAGATATTAGAATAAGTTTAATCACTTTATCAGTCATTATTTGCCTCAATGTTGTTTTTATATCATGAGTTTGTTGTTATATCATTTTATTATTGTTTGTTTATTAATAAAATTATGTATTATTTTCATATACATTGTACTCATTTGCTCTTATCTCTCACACTTTATTATAGAGAAAGGGCAAATAGCAATATTAAAATATTTTCTCTAATTAATTCCCTTTTAATGTGCACAAATTTCATGCACCGGGCCACTAGTCATTAAAATAACTATGAAAAAGGATATAGCTTAGACCTTTATGACTAAGCTTATGCCATTTTTGTAATACCTGTATAAATATTTTAAAACTTTATATTAACTTTTGCTCTTCATCTTTCTTCTCTCTCTCTCTCTCTCTCTCTCTCTCTCTCTCCCACACACACACCTTTTTTTGATGAAGTTAAGTTAAGCTGTTGCTGTAGAGCAAAAAAAGCACATTTTATGTAATCATAGATTTCATTTTAAGCACCTGGAAGTTCTACAGAGATTGTTTTCAGTTAACTGAATTTATTGTCATCTGTGGAAAGGAATTATTAGAATTAAGGGTACCTCAGGGTAGAATATGGTAACCTAGGTATGGAAGGTAGCTTCAGGTATTGATATTTAAAATCCATTATGAAAAGAAACAATGGCTTTCTGTCCCTCAAAAACTCAAAGCTCCTCCTGTCACAATGTTTTGCTTCTTCTGCTGGAAATACTATTTTTTAAATTATTAAATCTATTGGAGTGACATTGGTTAATAGGAACATAGAGGTTTCAGGTGTATATTTCTACAACTCAGATCTATATATTGCATTGTGTGCCAACACCCAAAGTCAAATCTTACCCTGTCACCATATTAGGCCCCCTTTATACCCCTACACTCCTTTTCCTCTGGCAAACTCTACACTGCTGTTTGTGTCCAGGAGTGTCCTTTGATCTTCAAATGGCTCTCTATCACTTGTTTTACGCAGGCCTCTTTTCACATTTTACCTCTTAGAGACGACTCTTCAATTATTCTATCAAATTCATCACTCCACCTCCTTCAACTTTGTCACACCATCCAATTTTATTTTCTTCCTATCAATTATCACTCTAAATTATTGTATTCACCTATTTATTTATTTACTTGTATACTTGATATCCCCCTGTACTTAGATAAAAGCTTTATGATAGAATGAACCTTATCTGTCTTGTCTACTACCTTATTCCTAGCTCCTACCATAGGAACTGGCTCTTAGTAGGCGTTCAATAAATATTTGCAAATTGAATGAATGAATAAAGTTTCCAAGAAAAGTGATATTAAATCTGGGTTTTATAAAATGCTTAATTTAACAAGAGAAGACTAGATTGAGAAAGGGAAATACAATTTCAGGTACAGAAAACAGATTGTTTAAAGGTATGAGGCCTACAATTTTAAAAATCATTCATGAAATAATAAAAATAACCTGCAGATAGAATTTTCCTTCTTTATTTTATTTTCTATTTCCAGGTGCTAAAACACAATTTTTTATGGTTTTTTTTAGTTACGTATTTTGTAATACTCTGTGCAAATATATGTTATAATGGCCAATCTGCAAGCATTTAGTTGATATAGTATTACTTTTTTTTGGTTTTAACCTTGGAAAATCAAATGCATTTTACTTTATTGTAAGTTTATTATTAATGCTTTGATTATGCAATTTGCCATTGTCTTCCTCTAAAAATTTTCTCATGTTTCAAAATTTACTCTGTGTGCTGTTGAATTCTCATTCTTATTTAAATGATTTTTGGGGTATGTTTTTAGTTGTAACCAATCTTCTTTCATATGCATAACAAAAGATCCCTATGAGAATACAGTATCTGTAAGGTATGAGTTCCAAGACACCCAGATATATGGGTGAAACCACATACATTACCAAATCCTATATGTACTAAGTCTTCCCTGTACATGCATACTTATAAAATTTAATTTACAAATTAGACACAGTAAGAAATGAACAATAACTAATAATAAAATATAACAATTAAAACAATACACTGTAATAAAAGTTTTGTGAATTCGATCTCTCCCTACTCAATATATCTTATTATCCTCTATTCATACTTCTTGTGATGCCAGGTGATGATACAGTGCCCATGTGATGAGACAAAGTGAGGTGAATGACCTAGACATTGTGACATAGTATTAGGATATTATACATGTTACTTGACAGAGCACTTCAATACCTGGACAGTTGCTCTAGCATCAGAGACAGCTACTAAATAACTAGCAGGAAGCATACTAGTACATAGTGTACAATTTAAGACATATATAAGGTAAATTTTCTATGGTTAACTGTAGTTAACCGTATGGAAAGCAAAACAGGATGGGGGGGAACTACTGTACTAAAGAGATACTTAAAATTCACACAATGTATTTTTTAATTTTATTGTTTAAAGTATTACAAATAGTAGTACATGTGTCTCCTTCCCCCCGTTTTAATTCCATATGTAATTGAATGTTATTCCATAACCTTATATAAATGTGAATTTAAGAAAATTACAACAAAGTATAAAAAGCGATAATCTTATTCCTACTGAGGCAAAACTCACTAATGAGCTGCATGTTTGGCAGTTACCTAACACAGAATTGAAGATTCTTCAGACACAGCAAAATAGAAAAATACTTTTTCCCCACTTTGTACTTTTAATAAGACTACCCATATAGTCATAATGTAATCACCAACTATTTGTAGACATCAGTTTAAATGACAAAATTAAAGGAAATTGGATTAATAAAATAATGACAAATGCAATCAGAAAATTTAAAGTCAAAACATAACTCTAACCTTAGTAAAGAAAAATGCAAATGCTGATTGCTGTGAATTCTAAATTATAGCCTTGAGACATTACTAATGAATTTCAAACACCCAGAACTGTAACATAATAACTAGAATGTGTTTTTCATGACATTTTAAAATAATCTAAGGCATTATTAGTTTTCTAGGGAGCACTAATTGATTCATCCTTACTCAAAAATGTTTGTAGACCAAAAATAAAGCTTTCTGAGATAAAAGAATTTCTACTATGTCCTGTATCTAATTAAATATTTTTCTTTCATCCATTTAAGATGCTTTCTGTGAACACTACCTTCCTTATTCAAATACTGGAATTATTACTCAGTATCAAATATAATAGACTAGAGGCCTGTTGCACAAAATTAGTGCACGGAGTGGGGGATGTGGGTTGGTGGTGGTGTCCCTCAGAACAACCTGCACCCTTTCCAATCAGGGACCCCTTGAGGGCAGTCGGACGTCCCTTTCATAATCCAGGACTGCTGGCTCCCAACCTCTCTCCTGCCAATTGCCCCAACCACTCCTCTGCCAGCCTGATAAATGCCTAACTGCTCCTGTGTTGACCTTATTGCCCCTAACTGCCCTCCCCATGCCAGGATGGCCCTCCCAACTGTCCTCCCCTGCAGGCCTGAGTTCCCCACAACTGCCCTCCCCAGAAACCCTGGGTCAATCCCAACTGTCCTCTCCTTTAGGCCTGGATCCCCACCAACAGCCCTCCTCTGCCAGCCTGGTCATCCCCAACTGTCCACACTGGCCAGCCTGGTCCCCGCAACTATCCTCCCCTTTAGGCCTGGATACCCCCAACTTCCCTCCCCTGAAGGCCTGGGCCCCTCACAACTGCCCTCCCCGACAGGCGGGGTCTCCGAGCGTCTTCTTCCCCTGCTGGCAGCAGCAGCACCAGCCATTGTGGGGCTCACAGCTGCTGGGTGCGGGGCCAAGGTCTGTGAAACCTCAGCGTCTAAGTGTCTGGGACAGCTTGGCTCCATACCCTCACCTTCTCCTGGCCCCCAGGCCCAGGCTGCACCCCCAGGGGCCCTGCCAGCCCCACTGCCCAAGTTTGCACATGGCGGCAGGGCTGATGCGTGGCAGCGCTATGCAACAGATGGGCACACGCTGGCCTCATTTCAATGTAATGGATTGAATGGAGAAGCCATGTGGCAGCAACAGTTTGCAAATCTCCCCGCCTTCTGTGCTGCTCGCCTGGCTGCCTCTGCCCGCACATGGCCCCTACTCTGCGGGGACCGCAGAGGCAGTCCTCAGGGCTTAAGCACTCCACCCAATCAAGCCTGCTCTCCACCCTGGCCCCACTGCTCTCCTACCTGGAGCTGCCCTGCGCCTTGGACCCACTGCCGCCACTGCCCAAGAAGCACCGGCCAGCACCCGCCACCACCCGCCGCAGCTCTCTCCATGGCTGCCGGCCTTCATCTTGACTGGATTAATTTACATGCAGCCGCTCTGATAGGTTGGTGGGCGTGGCTTAGGCCTCCGGGAGAAATGGTTAATTTCAAAATTATGTTTTCATTAGAGTAGATACCCTGATTGAAAAGAAAATAATACAAATCTCATATTAGTTATGGTCTGAGCAAACATTAAAAATATTTTGCTTGTTTTCCACTACCTTAATAATAAGTATGGGTCAGCTCTCACTGGTCATTGATGAAATTACACTGAAAATTAACTTCAGTGCAGAGTTTTATTCATATATAAGCAAGAACATAAAAATAATAGACTATTTTAAAAACTCATATTTATTTTGTTCTATAATTTTATAGAGGTTAAATAGAATTGTTGATGTGCATTTTAATTATAAAATTGATTATCTAGTGACAAATATATATAACTAGGGGCCCGGTGCACAAAAATTTGTGCACTCGGGGTGGAGGGAGTCCCTCAGCCCGGCCTGTGCCCTCTCACAGTCTGGGACCCCTCAGTGGATGTGCTATGATGGCCCCAGTCTGCCAGGCGCCTTGTATGTGTGTGTGTGTGTGTGTGTGTGTGTGTGTGTGTGTCACCACTGGAGACCTGCCCCCAGCCGCATCTGAGGCTCGGAGCAGTCCTCCTATGTGTGTCTACCTGCTGGGGGCCTGTCCCCAGGCACACCATCAAGGCTTGGAGCAGGCACCCCCTCTATGTTGATCTCTCAGACTCTTGCCCTCCCTTGCATGTTGTTCTCTTTTTTGAGCTGTGACCAGGGCTGGGTGCTGCCTGCGTCCCAAGCTTGCCTACTGCCCATCTTCCTCCAGCCACCAGAAAGCAGGGAAAACCCTGCCTCATGGTCAGGCCAGCCTTTTCCTGCTCCCTGATCCTCGGAAGGGACCTGGGAAGCCGCCAAGAAGG
>PVJC01036463.1:0-17700 GCA_004026665.1 Murina feae | reverse complement strand
GGTGGCTGCAGTGACTGGCAGTGGCTGCAGCAGCGGGGTGATGGGCTGGTGGCTTCTCCTGATTAGCCTGGTCGCCTCCCACAAAGGGAGGCCAGACTGTGGCTTAGGCCCATAGGGAGCAGGGAGCGGGCCTACGCCGTCACGAGGACACCCACTGAGGGCTCCCAATATGTGAGAGGGGGCAGGCTGGGCTGAGGACCCACCCCCCCCCATGCACGGATTTCGTGCACCGGGCCCCTAGTGTGTGTGTGTGTGTGTGTGTGTGTGTGTGTGTGTGTGTGTATATATATATATATATATATATATATATATATATATATATATATTTAAATATTTTTGTTTGAAGAGCTAACGTTTGATTGGGGGAGGGCTTTGCATACAAAGAGCCTGTGACTCTCTTACATCGCCCTGCACACCTGGTTTCAGGATCCCGCGGACACGGGCCTGCCTGGGGAGGGTGGGGGGCGGGGTGGAGTGCTCAGTGCTAACTGCACTCGCTCCGGTTCTGGGTGTTTTGTTTCTACCTGCGCGCCATCCTGGCGTTTGCATTTCCCCCCAAACACACCCGTTTTTCTGTTTCCAGTTCTCGGCACAGTTGTTCTTCGCGTTCCTTCTGTAGCTCCTCACCCTCGTTGGGTCTGGCACTCACTTTCTTTCTGTACGTTTTTCCCTGCTTTACGTTTAAAAGATCGACGATCTTGCTAGAGTTTTTTCTTTCTTATTAGCCTTCAGAGGTGATTTTGTTGAATGTCCCGTGACGCCCTTTCCTGAGTGGAAAGCCCGTGTGTGTGTGTAAATGTGTGCGGATGCCAAGGCCATCCCTGCTTACGTGCTTTTGCCTAGTGGCTCGGGTTTTGTGAAAAAGCCACCGGGCAGAACTGTTTCCACCTGTTACACCGGCGCTGCTGTCGCGCCCTGAGCCTGTGTGTGTGTTTGCAGCGACTCATGGTGCTTTCAGGTGGAAACGTGGAGACTCCTGCTCTGCATCCTCAGGCCTCAGCGCATGAGGAGTCCGTGTGGCCAGAGCACCTTCCCCAGGGGCATGCTGTGCAGGTGCTCGCTGCTGCCCGGGCCTGCTCGGGGTCACGTGTAACCACTTCCCTTGGGGTTTCCTCCCTCCTTCCCAGGAGGAGACACCCCCAGGCAGTGTGGACGGTAAACACCCTTGGCATGTCCCAACCTGTCCCCACCCACGTTAACCGTCTACCCCTCACCCACCTCCTCCTCCTCCAGCGGCCGGGGGAGCACACGCCCCTCGGGCGGGACGTCTGAGTCTCAGCTGCTGATTCTCTCACTCACTAGGTTGTTTGGAGAGTGCGACTGGCTCACACCCGTGCACACACGTGCGCACACGCACGTCCACACACAGACACGCCATCCTCCAGGCGACCACCGGGACCGCCAAGGGTAGCGTGGGCTCCTGGGCTGGGCTGCGGCGGGGGGTTGTGTACAGGATGTCAAATGCGAATTTCAGGTTTTCTCCTTCGACATTGAAAGCGGCATCAGCGTCTCTGCCTGGAGCGTCCGATGGATGCCTCTCTGGCGCCGGTCCTTTTCCGGGCATTCCGGCCTGTTCCTCGGTGCCGATGTCCCCAAGGCTCGTCGGGTCGTGTCCGTCTGACTGATGTTTGGGCGGGGTGTGAGGTCGTCTGCATCTTGGTCTGAGAACTTGTTCCCTGCTACGACCTCAGTGGTTTTCTCTTTTTCAACTAGAGGCCCGGTGCACGAATTCGTGCGTGGGGGCGGTCCCCTGGCCTGGCCGACAATCAGGGCCTATCGGGGCAGCGGGAGGGTGGCTGTGGGAGCGCACTGACCACCAGGGGGAAGCTCCTGCGCTGTGTGTCTGGCCCTGGTGGTCAGTGCGTGTCATAGGTTGCTTAGGCTTTTACTTGTGTAGATGGGCAGCATCCCTTCTTTACCCATTCTCTCTCTCTGCCTGCCAGCTGCCTGCCGGGAACCTTCCTGGATGGGAAGCTCCGCCAGCTGTAGCTGTGCCGCCTGCCTCGGCTCAGACTCCCTGGAGGCTCCTCTTTAACTGCCGCCGTCGCCCCTCCCTCCGGGGTAGGTGGACGGTCCCGTGCTTACTTGAGTCCCAGGACAGGCTCATTAACTACGTCCCTCGCTCTCCGCGGTTCACTGCTTGACTGTTAAGGGGCAAGGCTTCCCAGAACCTCCCTCTGTATTCTGCCCCGTGGGGCCCTGTGCCCTCAGGGGTGGGGCTGTGGGAGGGGCGGGTACGGGGCTGCAGCTCAGCCCATGTCTGCTGGGACAATCTGGGTCCAACCCTCCCTGCGGTGCCCCGCCCCGAGATGGTCTCTCCTCACACTGTTTCTGGCCTGAGGCGAGGAGGGCAGGAGTAGGGATGGGCGGGCCCCATGCTGCCCCTCACCACCCCGGGTCTCAGCACTGGGCTGTGGGCTCCTCTGGCAGCCCCTGGAAACCAGGGTCTACCCCAGCTTTCCTTGTTGGCACCCCATCGCCAGGATGGAGCAGGGGCCAGTGGACCAGGTACTAGGGGGCTCCCTGGTCAGGGGAGGCTCCTGTCAGAAGATGACCTTCTCCCCCCCCCCACCCCCCCCCGCCCCGGGCACCCGCACAGAGCAGCATACACACAGGCCTCGGGAGGGAGCGCGCTCCTTTCTTAGCTTCCTGGGTTTCACAAGGTGCCGGAGCCCACGCCCGGGGGGCCCCCCACCCCCAGCCCCACAGTCCTGAGTCCGGGCCTCCTGGGGCAGCAGAAGCCAGGCGCCTTCCAGCACCCAGGCTGCAGCGGGCACGCGCACGGCCCATAAATACCGTCATATAAATACGCCTCGACCTCCCAGGCCCCAGCCAGGCTGCACAGGCCTGGGCGTAGCACCAGAGAGCCTGCTCGGAGGGCAGGCCACGCAGTCCCCTCCACAGTCCCCTCCCAGCAGTGGGGTGGGGCGTCCTCAGCCGGGCCAATCCGCTTGCTCCAGAGCTGCCCGGCGGAGCCTCCTCCTTCAGGCCAGGACGGTGCAGGTGCCCGCAGGGGCTGCCTGTCCACAGCCAGGAAGGGCGCGGTCCTGGCCCACAGCTCCCTCAGAGAGCTCTCCAAGCCCTGGGTCCTGTCGGTGGCGCCGGGAGGCGGGACGCTGCTGTGCTAGTGCTCCTCTGCCCTGCGGCGGAGCCCTGACGCTGGTCTGTGCGGGGCAGCCTGTGAGGACGCTGCAGGGGCAGGAGGGAGGGGGTCAGAGCCAGGTGGGGACGTCGCGCTCCCCCTGCTCCCAGCTCAGCCTCTCCTCCCAGCTTCCACCAGGCTATTCTTTGAGGTTCAGTCCTGCCTGTGCCCACACGCTCCTTGCCTCAGTCTGCTGTGGCACCAGCGACGCACCAACCACCACCAGCCCCTTACCTGGGCCCAGGGCTGAGGACGGGATTCCAGGGAGCTGGGGGGGCCCACCTGAAGGCAGACAGACCCCCTCATGTTAGTGCCCCACCCCTGGGTGGGAAATGGTGAGGGGAACCCAGGCCTGCAGAGCCCTCCTAGGCAAGCAGTGGGGCCACAACTCCCCACCCCCCAAATGGGTGTCCCCAGCCCTGCCTTGTCCAGGCAGCGTGGAGGGCTGGGAGACGGGACTTCAGGCTGGATGGGGAAGCGGGAAATTCACCTCAGAACTAGCCAGGTCCCATCCAAAGCAGGGGGCCTCAGGCAGGCAGCACCCCAACCCTCAAATGACAAGGCTGCCCAAGGCTGGCTGGCCCTCGGTGCAGTACCTCACATGACCACCAGGTGCCGCCACAGCCAATATTACGTCCTGAGCACCAGACTGGCAAGGCTGGCGCACCCCCCAGGCCTGGCCCTGTGTGGGAGGAGCCTGCCCGTGCCCACAGCTGGGGCTGACAGGGGCTGCCAGCATGCCAAGCCCTGCTCCCAGGTCCAGGGACTGCAAGGTTACACTTTGCCCATCGGAAGCCATGGGAACCAGCCAGCCCACCAGGACCGGTCAGCACTGTGTGGGGAGGGGGGCTTGGCCCCCCAGGAGCCTGACTCACCCTGGCGGCATGTGGGCCCTGTGTAGCCGTCCACGCAGTGACACCGGCCGCTGACGGGGTCGCAGTCGGCCCCACCCCCGCAGTCGCAGCGCAGGGCACAGCCCGGCCCGAAGAAGCCGGCTCTGCAGTCTGTAGGGGAGGCGGAGCGCTGAGCGGGGAGCCACCTGCTGCCCGGCCGCCCTCTGGGTGGGGTCCTGCGGGGCAAACCCTCCACCATTTCCCTGCCCCGTGGGTCCCCCGTGGGAGAGTGCCGCGTACCAGCACCCGTACCGACCCATGGCCTCAGGTCCTTCCCTGCCCAGGGCTGGCAAGGGGGCCTGGCGGTCACCACGCAAGACCACAAACAGGGCAGCCATGGGGGCAGATCAGGGTCTCCTCCCACCTCCCCGGGCAGAGGTCACCCGCAAGCCGGTAGGTGGCCTGAAGACAGGGTGTGGCGCTGACAACTCCCTGCGGGAGCTGTGAGCAGAGGGTGCCCCCCTAGCCCAGACGGGCACAGCACAGGCAGGGCCGGACCGAGGTCCCGGTCCAGAAACCCACACCTGTGCCCCCACCCGTGGGACTGCAAACTCACCAAGGTCACAGGTGGCCCCCGTGCGCCCTGGAGGGCAAAGGCAGTGGCCGGTGACAGGGTCACAGGTGGCCCCACCCTCACAGTCGCACCGCTGACCGCAGGCCTCTCCGAACGAGCCCAGCTCACACCCTGGAGGGGGCAGGGCAGCGACTCAGCTCTCCAACTGCCCCACACCCCACGGGGCAGGGCAGGGGTGCGGTAGGGGGCGCTCACCCTTCTCGCAGAACTGGCCGTGGAAGCCAGCGGGACACAGACACTGGCCGCTGACGGGGTGGCAGGGGGCTCCATGCTGGCACCTACACAGCTCCTGGCAGCCATGCCCGTGGAAGCCAGGGGGACAGGCTGAGGGAGACCGGGTGAGAGTTCCTGCCTCAGTTTACCCAAGTGAACAAAGGACTGGGATCAGGGGTCTGGGCTCCTCCCCGCCCCCCCTGGGCTCGGGGGAGTTCAGTCTCCGATACGACCCCAGCCTCCTAGGCCCCCCAGCCCAGGTGAGCCTAGATCCCTGCCCAGGCAGGAAGGGGGTGCTGAGCCAAGGGCCCACACTCACGGTGCTCACAGGCCTGGCCGTAGAAGCCGGGGCCGCAGCGGCAGGCGCCCGTGGTGGGCTGGCAGGTGCCCTTGTTGAGGCAGGAGCACGCCAGGCGGCAGGCGGCGCCGTAACGGCCCGCGGGGCAGGCTGCGGGGAGCGGCAGGTCAGCCCCAGCCCGGCAGTGCGGAGGCCCCGGCAGCCCCCCAGGCACTGCCCCGACTCAGGTGACCCAGGAGCCGACCCTCAGCCACACAGGACCCGCCGCCTGGCCGCCCGGCACTCACCCTGCTCGCAGTGCGGGCCCGTCCAGCCCAGGCCGCAGGAGCAGCTGCCATTGGTGGGGTGGCACCGGCCGCCGTGCTGGCAGGTGCACTGGTGCTCACAGCTCGCGCCAAACCGCTGCTGGGGACACTCTAGAGAGAGAGGCCGGACGCCACTGGAGCTCGGGCCCAGGCTGGACACTGAGGACCCATCCCCACCAGCCCGACATCCATTCAACCATTTCCCAGGACCCCTCAGGCCCAGCCTGCAGCGGGCACACGTGTCCTGCCCCTCCGTCCATCCCTTCAGGCCTGACCCAGAGCTGAGGTCACTCAGGGCAAGGGCGTAGTGTCAGGGGAGCCTTCCGGGAGGTGGCGGCACTCTGCTCCTCCTCTGATTGGCCCGCGGCTACCCTCCTTCTCTGGGGGTGAGGACGAGGCCGGCTGGAGCCAGGTCTAGGGCTGTTGACCCTCTGCTGCCATCAGGGGCACCAGGGGGACCACCAGCCCCTCTGAGGGGCTCAGGCCTGCCAGGGGCTGTGGGCATGGCCGTGGGACCTGCATGCCATCAGGGGTGTGAGCCCCATGACTGTCCCCAGGGCCACCCCATTTCTCCACAGCCTGTGCTCCACTCCTCCTCTCCCGGGGCCCAGCAGAAGGCACCGAGGACCCCACTCCCAGGGCGTCGGCCGGAGGCTGCTCCATCCTCAGACTCAACAGCCACTCGGCCCTGCTGCCGTGAGACCAGAGGGACCCTGTTTGGCCCCCACTGGGCACAGGACGTGGACCGCTAACCTGATGGCCTGAGCCGGGCCACGGTCAAGGCAAGGAAGGCCTAGGGTGGCGTTGGGCGGCCCACTGACCCTCGGGCCCTGGGCGGGGTCTACAGAGGCCACAGGTGTGAACGCGCCTGGGACCCCTGCTCCGCCCGTGGCTGTGCGGGCGAGGGCACTCACCAAGCTCGCAGTGGGCGCCGGTCCTGCCTGGGGGGCAGGTGCAGGTGCCTGTCACAGGGTCGCAGGTCGCCCCTGGCCCACACCTGCAGACGTGGGCGCAGCCAGCGCCAAACCGGCCTCGTGGACAGGCTGCGGGAGGAAGGGGAGGTGGCCCCTGGCTGACCCCTTCTCCCCTGTGTGGGAACAGGGGGGCAGGGCGGAGTCTCCATCCACGGGTGGACCAGACAGAGTGGAGACTGCCTGCTCCCTGCTCCTCTGCGCCCCATCCAGCTTGGGCACCTCCCAGCCCCGAAGGCGCTGCTGGGCCCAGCCTGCTTTGCAGCGACAGTGACTCACTGCCCCCCCCAAGCCCTGCTGGCACCCCAGACAGATCCCAGACGGGTGGAAAGTCCCCTCGTGACTGAGGGGAAGGCCCTGTTCTCGGCAGGATGCCCACTGGCCTCTGTGCACCACCCTGGTGGGCATGACGGGAGGGCACAGCACACAGCCTGCAGGGACACCCCAGCTCCCCCAGCCTGGGGCCAAGGGGAGGCCAGGCAGGCAGGTGGGCAGGGCGCTGTCCTCCCTGCAGACTGGGGGGGCCCCGCCCACCGAAGCATAGGAGGACCCCCGCCTTCCCCCTGCCACTCACTGAGGCTGCAGTCAGGCCCCAGGACCCCCGGGGGGCAGCGGCAGGTGCCCGAGGCCGCGTCGCAGGAGCCGCCATTGAGACATCCGCACAGGTGCTCACAGCCGGACCCGAAGCGCCCGTGGGGGCACCCTGCAGGGGGGTGAGGGGCTGGGTCTCCCACAGCAGAGCCCCCTGCGTCCCTGCCAGCCCCCGGCTCAGCTCAGTCCTCGCACTCACGCTGTTGGCATCCGGGCCCGTGGTGGCCCAAGGCGCACATGCAGGCCCCGGAGGCCGGGTGGCAGGTCTGGTTCTTGTCAGGACACTGGCACTTGTGCCCACAGTTCTCCCCAAAGGTGCCGGGCGGGCAGGCTGGGAGCAGACATCCCCCATCATCCCGGGCCCGGCTCAGGGGGACGTGTGGCCTGAGCCTCAGGAGGGGCTGAGCACCCGCCACCCACCCGCCCGGCCACCTACTCTGCTCACAGCCCGGCCCAGTGGCGCCCGGGGGGCAGCGGCACTCCCCGGTGACGTGGTGGCAGGCAGCGTCCGGCGGGCACTGGCAGCGCAGGGCACAGGCCTCTCCGAACCATCCGTGCGGGCAGGCTGCGGGGAGGCACGGCTGGGGTGGGGAGCCCAGGGCCAGCACGGGCCTGGAGGGCTCACGGGTGACAGGCCACCCCTGGTGCTGGCAGGGCTGGGGGCTCACCACGGTCACAGCGCGGGCCCCTCCATCCCGGGGGGCAGAGGCAGGCCCCGGTGACGTGGTGGCAGGTGGCGCCCCGCCGGCAGGCACAGCGCTCCTCACAGTGAGCCCCGAACGTGCCCTGGGCACAGGCTGCAGGATGACAGAAGTGCTGGGCCCCAGGGCACGGGCAGCTCGGACGCAGCCCGGTCCTACAGGACGGCTGACCGCCTCCCTGCACCGGCCCAGCCCAGCCCACTCACGGCTCTGGCACGTGTCCCCTGTCCAGCCTGCGGGGCACAGGCAGTGGCCGCTGTGCGGGTCACAGAGGCCACCGTGGAGGCATCCGCAGCTGTGCTGGCACCCAGCTCCGAAGCGCCCGGGGAGGCATTCTGCGGGGCAGTACAGGTGAGGGCCTGACTCCTGGGCAGGGCTATGACCCTGGGCCCCCGCCCCCTGACCCCCCACCGCCACATGCCTCTGCACCCGGAGCCGCAGATCCCGGTCCCCAGGAAGGAGGGTGCGAGCTGGTCACACTGCAGACACCAGGCCCAATGCCAGATGCTGCCCCATCCCCGGCAGGAAGCTTTGGCCAGGGGCCCGCTGGGGTGCCAGCCCAGGGCCCCTCATCCCTCCTCTGCCCAATGGGGCTCACCCTGCTCACAGGCCTGGCCGGTCCAGCCCTCCGCGCAGGTGCAGTTGCCCGAGACAGGGTCGCAGGTGCCCCCGTTGCGGCAGAGGCAGGTGTGCTGGCAGTTCTTGCCGAACAGGCCCGAGGGGCAGGCTGGGGAGAGAGCAGCGCGTGCAGCACCCACAGCCAGGCCTCAGGGCGGCCCCCTCCCCACAGGAGGCCCAGCCGAGCCCGCTGCAGATCGGGGGCAGCGACCTCATCCACCACTGTTGCTGGGACAACCTGCCCCGGCCCCACCACCCCCACCCAAGCTCACCAATCAGCTGAGGGGGCTCAGCGCTGCAGGGCATAGCCCTGGGTCCTGTGCAGCTCCTCCCCTCATTCCCCCGGGTGCCAGGACCCCAGCCACCCCTGCTGCCCTCAGGTGAGCCTGGCACACACTCAGGAACAGGGAGCACAACCCGGACCCCAGATTTACCCTGCAGGCAGCTGGGACCCATCCAGCCAGGGCCACAGTGGCATTGCCCATGCACTGGGTCGCAGGAGGCCCCGTTGAAGCAGGAGCAGGCCTGGCTGCAGTTGTGCCCGTAGGTGAGGGCTGGGCAGGCTGCAGGACAGGGCAGTCAGGGGCTGGGGAGACAGACCCTGGGAGGAGCAGCTGGGCCCCAGGGCCGTTGTGGCCACCATGCCCCTCTCAGGCCTGGGCATCACTCAGGGGGACCACAAACAGGGGCCCACATGCTGGCCTCCGTGGGCAAGCGGTATGCCCGGGTGGCCACTTGGCAGCTCCGGACAGCCAGGCCAGGCCCCGGGAGCGAGTGACTGCCCTCCCGCCCCCCGTAGCAGCCCAAGCTGGCGGGCTTCACGCACTCTGGGCGCAGCGGGGGCCCTGGCGGCCAGCAGGGCAGAGGCAGGCGCCGCTCACAGCATCGCAGGGCGTCCCCGCCGCGCAGTCGCAGGCGTGGCGGCAGTCCAGTCCGAAGAAGCCGGCCGGGCAGGCTGCGGGAGTGGGCACTGGTGGGGAGCCGGCCAGGCCACCAGGCCCGTCCACACGCCTGGCCGCCCGCCCCGCCTGCCCACCTCGCTCACAGAAGGTCCCCCTCCAGCCCGAGGGGCAGGTGCAGGCCCCACTGACGTGGTCACAGGTGCCCCCGTGCTCACACTGGCAGCGCCGCTCACAGCCCGGCCCGAAGTGGCCCTGGGGACACCCTGAGAGACAGCGCCCCCGCCCGCCATCAGCAGGGGTGAGGCCCCCGCGCCCCTCCCACCATCCCGCCTGGGCCCCCGCCATCCCAGTGGCCCCGGGACTACGTGTTTGGGGCCGGCTTACGGAGAAGCCCTCCCTGCCCCAGGGGTGCAGGGCTCACCCCCATGCCCCTGCCTCCCCTGCCCAGCAGGACCCGAGCCCCAGGTGAGGCCTTTGGGGCGAATTGTAGGAGGACCTGCCCCAGGCACAGCTCACAGCCTCCACCGCAGCCCTGCTGCCCCGGGTGAGCCTGCTGCTGGGCCCTTGAGGTGGGGGGGGGAGGGCTCGGGCTGGGAAGGAAGCTGGTGAGTTCAGGGGAGCAGACCCCGTGCTCATCTGGGGACAAGCGGGCAGGGCCAGGTTCCCCAGCACTTACATGTATGCATCTGTTACATGGCATGTGTGCACGCATGTGTCTGTGCATGCTGGCACATGCTGTGCACATGTGTGGGTGTGCATACATGTGTGGAGAATGTACATGTGTATATATGTGCATGAGGTGCACGTGTGCAGGTGTGTGTACATGTGTGGAGGATGTACGTGTGTCTGTGTGCATGGGGTGCATGTGTGGGGATATGTATACAATGTGTGGGGAGTGTGTATGTGTGGGGTGCACGTGTGCATGTGTGTATACACATGTGGGGCGTGTACATGTGTGTCTGTGCAATGAGGGCGTCCACACAGACAGCCTTGGGGCAAGACTCACGCTGCTCGCATCGGGGGCCCCTATAGCCGGCCTCGCACACACACAGGCCGCTGACGGCGTCGCAGCTTCCGCGGCCGGCACTGCAGTTGCAGGTGTGGCTGCAGTCGGGGCCCCAGTGCCCGCTGTCGCAGGCTGCAACAGAGCCCTGTCACCAGCCAGGCCTGGCAGAGCCAGCGGGCACCTCGGGGGCAGAGGGGGGGCCTGCTGGGCCTGTGGAGGCCTCTCCAGGGAAGGGATGCCAAACAGGGGCCGCCTACCTCTCTGGCAGCTGAGGCCGGTCCACCCAGGGGCACAGCTGCAATGTCCCGTCTCGGGGTGGCAGTGCCCGTCATTGGCACAAGAACACCTCATGTGACAGCCAGGCCCAAACCAGCCTGCGGGGCACGCTGGGCGGGGGGAGGATGAGTGTGGGGAACCGCTGAGGGAGGGGCGAGGGTGAGTGGGGGACACGCTGAAGGGGCGAGGGTGAGCGAGGGGGGCACGCTGAGGGAGGGGCGAGGGGAGGGGGGGCACACTGGAGGGGGAGGGGAAGTGTGGCAGCCGCAGGTCTCCGGGGGACGGAGGGCAGGGCACTCACCATCCTGGCAGCGGCTGCCCCTGTAGCCGGGGCGGCACCGGCAGGCTCCGGTCTCGGGATCACAGGCAGCGCCGTGCTCACACGCCGGGCAGATCTCCTGGCAGCCGAGCCCCCAGCGGCCCTCGGGACAGTCTGGCCCCCGTGCCCCCACCCATGCATCAGTCTCCCTGGGCTCTCACCACACCCCAAACGTGCACAGGAGGGGGGCTCTCGGCCCCTCGTCGGCTGCAGGGTGCAGATTGCGAGGCGCCATCACCCAAGAGGAGCCCCGTCCCGGGGCCCTCAGCAGGACTAGGGGCCCGTCGCGGCCAGGAGACCCTCAGGCAGGAGCAGCAGCCTGGAGGGCGACCCACAGCCCCTCGGGGAGGGCTGGGCTCCTGGGGCCCCTCTGCTGGCACAGGGCCCCGGGCCACAGCGTGGCCCCGCGTGAGCTCCCGGAGCCTCTGCGGCTGGGCCTGGGGTCAGGGCTCCCCGAGCACAGCCCAGGGCTGGGGTCTGCAAACACAGCCTAGGGCGGGGGCCACAGACATGCCTGCCACTCACCTGCCCCACAGTCACCCCCTGTCCACCCAGGGGGGCAGAGGCACTGCCCCGTGACCCTGTCACAGGGGGCCCCCCCACACGAGCAGGATCCTGAGCAGTTCACGCCAAATGTTCCTGCCGCGCAGCCTGTGGGGGAGGAAGTGCCTCAGCCACCCCCACGTGGATCTGTCCGTCTCCCCTCAGGCCCCCACCCTTGGCAGTTGCCCCCTGGCCCAGCGGGGCTCCTGGACACAGCAGGGTCCCCCGGGTGGTCACAGGAGTGGGCAGGGGACAGGGACCTGGAGCACACAGGGTAGGGGTGTGCCACCAGGAGGGCCCATCTGGCAGGGCCTGGGGGTGGGGCTGCCAGAGGGTTAGGCTGAGCACCCAGAACCCAGGAGAGGGACCAGGAGCAGGTGACTGGCTGGCTCTGCCCTCCCTCCAGCCACCTGGATCCCCGGGCCCCATGCCGTGGCCACAGAGTCCCTTCCACCTGGGCAGGGAGAGGGTGCTGGGCAGCAGTGACCTCGGCGGCTCAGCTGCAGCAGGGCCACAGGAGAGAGCATGGGCACCTGAATCCCCACCCCACCCCGAGGGCTCTGCAGAGCCCTGTGCACCCCACACCTGCCTGGGCTGGTGGGAGCTGCTCCCTGCGGCGGGAGGACGTCCTCCACACCCCAGGAACCAGACCACTGAGCACAACGCCCCACTCTGGCTGACAGCTAGGACGCGCTTGAGCTGCAACACGGTGGGTCCCAGGCCTGGGGCCTTCCAGGGCCCCGGTGGCAGCTCTGGGACAGAGGACACCCCCCAGGGAACCTTATCACAAGGACCCCTGGGGCTCCCCTCACATCCCACCACGGGCACAGGCTCAGTTGGCGCATGCACACGCACACACACACATGCACACACGTGCGCACACACAAACACACAGGTACCACACTGCGGGCCACAGGCAGGGAGGCCCACGGAGCAGCGGACGTAGCCCCGCCGGCCCCGGGATCTGCTCTCCACTAATGGGGGGCAGACACGAGTTTGGCTCCGTAATACTTTCCAGACCTCACAACAGCGGGGAGGGGCACCACGTCTGTAAAAATATGCGTGTCATTTCCTGTGGCTCATCCTAGGGGCACTGAAGGCTTTTGGAGAAAAAAGGGAAAGAAAGAATAAGACAGGCAGCAGCAAGGGCTGGGGCCTCCCAGTCCCCGCAGACAGCGGCCGGGGGCGGGCGGGCATGAGCTGCATGTGTGCATGTCTGCGTGTGTGTGTGTGCTCGTGTGTGTCTGCTCATGGGTGTGTGCTCATGTGTGTGTTTGTGTGTGCATGCTCATGTGTGCATGTATGCTCATGTGTGTGCATGCTTGTGTGTGCGTGTGCGTGCTCGTGTGTGTGCATGCTCGTGCATGAGTGGGGGTGGCGTGGAGAGGAATCAAGAGGACACGAGTGGCCGCCTGTGTGGCCCCCGGGTTCCCGTGACGCTTCCACAGATGGACAGAGACGCATGTGGCCCGCACCTGAGCTCTTCCGAGACGAGGTCGGGCTGGAAAGGGGTCCTGCTGGGGTCCCACATGCCCTGCTGTTCCCATGGGACCCAGAGCCCTTGGCAGGGTCACCACTTGGGGACCCCCACACGGGAGGGACACGAACCCCTGGCCCCTCCTCATTTCCCAGAGACGGACGCTGGGGGGCGGCTCTGACTGAGGGGACAGGCCTGTGGCTGGGCGAACTCAAGCCACTGCCCCAGGCCATGGTCACACCAAGGACCCCCAGCTCCCGCCCACCTGGGGCCCACGGACACTGAGTGCCACGCGCCCACGGACACGAGTGCCACGCGCCCACGGACACTGAGTGCCACGCGCCCACGGACACGAGTGCCATGCGCCGTCCCCGTCGGCTGCAGCAGCCCCGCACTCACACTGAGGGCCCTGCCGTCGCCTGCATGGGCTGCAAGGGTCCAGGCCTCCAGGCTCGCCCACTGACCTGTGCCACTGACAGGACCCCAGGCCTCGGCATCCATGGGAGGGTGTCCATCCTGCCCGCGCCCATGCCCACACCCATGCCCATGCCGCCCGCCCAGACTCAGCTCTGGGACCCACCCAGGAGCAGCTGCCTGTCTGGCTTTGGCCACCCGGGAGGAGTCTGCACCCCAGCTTCAGTACCGACGCACTCAGCACATGTTCCCGTGGTGGGAGGGGTGGAGGAGGAAGGGAGAGGGGAGGGGGAGGAAGAGGGGGAAGGGGGAGGGGATGGAGCAGTTTGGCACAGGCATCGGCCCTCTCTGGGCGGGGCCCTGGACACCCCCAACCCCTGCCCCAGCACCTCCATCTTCGCAGGTGCATGGGGGGGTAGGGGGAGAGTATAAAGGCAGCACCAGGTGGAACCAGGTGGCAGCTCGGTGCCCAGTGCCCAGGTGCACCGAACGACACCCCAGACCCCAGGGACCAGGGACCAGCGCTCACCTTGGTCACAGTCCTCCCCCCGGAAACCGGCTGGACACTGCTTCCCACACGCGCCGCTGACGGGGTCACAGGCCGAGCCCAGGGGACAGGCACACGCCTGCTGGCACCCAGGCCCGAAGAAGCCGGGTTCACACTCTAAGGGGGTGAGAGGGGCTGTGGGGTTCAGCAGCTCAGGAGCATCCCCAGGAGCATCCCACAACCGCCCCCAGGAGCACCCCACAACCGCCCCCAGGAGCACCCAGCATCCGCCCCCAGGAGCACCTCCCACAGCCGTCCCCAGGACCCCCGCACTGGGCGCCGGGCACACACCGTGCTGGCACCGGGTGCCCCAGAAGCCCGCCTTGCAGGAGCAGCTGCCGTCCCTCCGGTCGCAGGCCCGCGTGTTCTGCTGCTCGCATTGGCACTCCTCGGAGCAGCCCGGCCCGAAGGCCCACGGCGGGCAGGCTGCACCCAGACACGATGGGCTTCTGCTGTGCCCGCCTCCCGATCCTGGTCCCCACACCCCTTGCTGGGCCTGTCCCTGGGACCCGGCACAGAGCTGGCAGGGTCCTCCCCAGCACTGGCGACCCGGGGTCTCCGTGAAGTTCCGGAATCTGCCCAGGATCACCCGCGTCCCAGGTGGGAAACTGAGCAGTCCTTTCACAAAGCGCTTCGCAGAGCTGCTGGGACGACCGCTCAGCGCCACCCCCCTCCCCGGCCCCTCCCATCCCCGCAGCCCGCTCCTCCCTCCCGGGGTCCGCAGCCCCCTGGGCCCAGGACGCGTGGTGCCACCAGGAAGCTCCGAAGCCGAGATGCGCCTCCATCCCAGGAGCCTCTGAGGGAGGCCTGCCGCCTGCCCGCCTGAGCCGGGGTCCCCCAGACGCCCCAAGCCCAGGGACCTGGCGGACCTCACCCCCAGCCGGGCCCCGCTGAGTGGCCACAGCCTCCTCAGCACAGGGACAGGCACTCCCGCGCCTGCTGCGGGCGGGGAGGCGCCGGGACAGGGACTCACCCAGGTGGCAGAAGCGGCCGTACAGCCCCGGGTCGCAGAGGCAGGCCCCGTACAGGCGGTGGCAGCGGCCCCGGTTGGTGCAGTGGCACTTCTTACGGCAGTGCTTGCCGTAGAAGCCCCGGGGGCAGCCTGGGGGAGCAGGGACCTGTGAGCACCCACGCGCGATGGCCCCCAGGTCCGAGGAGGCGCCTTGAGGGGCCCAGCACCCAGCACCGGGACACGGCCGGAGGGTTACAGGGCCCCCAGCACCCGAAAAACCCTGCACCCCAGTCAGGGAGGTCCCCGGAGGATGAGGAGGGCGAGGCAGGCACAGGAGGAACCCCAAGGTGTGGCTGCCGCCCGGGCTGGCCCATTCCCTCCCGGGGTCTGTGGCCTGGACGGTGGCCGGGGCCAGAGGCCAACGAGCAGCACCGCACACAGGTGGCCACGCAAAGCCGCACCCCGGCCCTCATCCCCGCGGCCCTCGGCCTCCCGCGCGGTCCCCTAGCCCAGCTCGCAGACCTGAGGGAAGGACACGCGGCCCCCCCAGGCCAGGTCGGGCCCCAGCGCAGCGGCCAGGGCGAGGGAAGGTTCTGGCGTCTCTTCCCCGACACCTCCCCGCCCACTGCACGGGCTGCACACACTGGATGGCGACTGTGAGACAGGCCACGTCCTCCTCCCCAGGGACCCAGGCGGGCCAGCCGGGTTGTCTAAGGGGGCCCGCCCCCAACAAGTGTCCTTAGAAGAGCAAGGGGAGGAGGTGGAGGCGGGAAGACAAGGCCCAGGGCGCCTGGACCCAGGGCACAGACGAGCTGAGGAGCCCCCGGACGCTGGCCCGCAGGCCTCTGGCTCACCTGCCCAGGCACACTGTGCCCACAGGACCCCACGTGAGACCGGGTCTCGGGCAGCCCCACGGCCCCACGAGCAAAGCACCAGAGTCCTCAACTGCCTGGGGTCCTGGGGTCGCTCAGGGCCTGTCACCTAGGTCGCTCCTCACGGGCCGCGGGCAAGCAGGGGCGGGAGGAGAGGCAGGGAGGGGACGGCCCAAGAAGGCCACCAAGGGGGCAGAGCCCTGCTCACGGCCTGGGACTAGGACACCTGCCCTGCGGAGCCCACACAGGCACCCGGGGCACCAGGGACGGTTCCACTGTGACCAGCACCCACGCACTGGGAGGACGCTCTCGCTCCATCAGCTACGTTCTCCGGCAGGAGACGCAGGAAGAGGACATGTCGTCCCTGGGAAGTGACCCACGTGGATCACGGCCCTCCGAGTGGCCTCCCGTGCAGCTACGGGCCCGGGGTAACGCTCCCCGCCAGTCCCACCGGCCATCCTAGAGCTCTGCTTGAATGCTCCCGGGAGCAGGGAGCTCACTACCTCCCAGGGAACCCATTGCGAAAGGGCTCTTCTTCTATCGAGTCTCCTCCGCCTGCTATCGCCCCGGATACTCAGCAAACAATGAAAAGTCAGCTCCTCGCTCAACTACGGGCCTCTCCGAGCGGCTGCCCCGACTCCCGTGGGAGAAAGGCGGCCAGGAGAGCCAGGCGGGGAGCTGAGAGGCGCTGCCCACCCCCCCCAGCCCCCAGCTGCATGGTGGGGCTCCCTCACCGTCCTCGCAGTGGGCGCCGCTAACGCCCGGAGGGCAGCGGCAGGCCCCCGCCACCGGGTCGCAGGCCCCGCCGTTGTGGCAGCGGCAGGTGGAGCTGCAGTTCTTCCCGAAGGTGTCCGGCGGGCAGGCTGCAGGGACGGGCGCCAAGGTCACGGCTGCTGCAGGGCTCCAGCCCAGGGCCCCTCCAGGGACACTGCGGCCCCCCCTGGGCTTGAGCTGCCCCGTTAGAAGCAACTGCCCAGAATAACACGCATGACGCTCGCGCCCGACGCCCACACGCAGGGCAGAGGGCCCTGGTGGGCCACGCGCCGTCCCTCGGAATGCCGGCATCCGCCTTCCCCAGCGCACTCTCAGCTGGCAGACGCCCGGGAGGCGCTGAGGCCCTGAGACCACTCCTCCAGGCCGTCCGGTCTGGGGCCGTGGACGGGGCGTGGCGCAGGCTCTGGACAGAGGAGGGAGGGCAGTTGTCCAACGAGCTCCGGCCACCAGCAGGCTGTGGCCTGGGGACCTGCTGGCCCCACGGACACGGCAGGACCCCCTTCACCAGGCTTCCTTGTCCTGGAGCCCCGCCCACTGTGAGGGCAAACGCCTGGCACAGGTGGTCAGCAGACACTGAACAAATGAGTAGGTGGATGGGAGCGTGGGTGCCCACGTGGACCCTGCCCGGCAAGGAGCACGCTGGACGGGCTTCCCAGCCCAGGCCCGCCCCCACCGCCCCCCACACCGTGGCCCCGCACGCAGCCTCACTCTCATTGCAGATGAGCCCAGTCCAGCCTGCGGGGCAGTCACAGCCGTCCAGGCCCGGGAGGCAGGCCCCTCCGTTCGCACAGTCAGCGCAGGTCAGGCTGCAGTCAGGGCCGAAGGTATCATCCAGGCAGACTGCGGGCGAGGGCGAGGGCGAGGGCAAGGGCGAGGGCTCAGACCCACCGGCTCCAGGGCACAGGGCCAGAGGAGGGGCGCAGGGACGTCCATGAATGCCCGAGGGCGAGGTGGGAGACACAGGCCGGGGGGGGGGGGGGCCTCCCCGGGAACTTGGGCCTGTGTGGCCCAGTCTCAGCCCGACACGCTGTGCAAACTCCGCAGGTGGCTGCACCTCTGAGCCGTGGTCTAATGGCCACGACGGGTCCCTCCCTCACACCCAAGTCAGAAGGGTCCTCGGGGCCCTGGCCGCCTCCCGGAGACCCGAAGCCCGGGGGCCCCGCTCACCAAACTTCTCCTCCAGGGAGAGCGCGCCCCGGGCCTCCGCCTCCTCGGCCTCCTCGGCCCCGACGTCGTCGTCCTGGAAGAGGTGGGGCAGCCTGTCCGCCAGCACCGAGATGTGGGGCAGAGGCCGGGCGAAGGGCAGCCGGCC
>PVJC01036462.1:0-17722 GCA_004026665.1 Murina feae | reverse complement strand
GGGGAGGGAGCAAAGCAGGTCAGAGGGAGGAAGTGAAGAAAAAATTAAGGTGGGAAGGAAGGAAAAGAGGAGAGTGGGCAGGGGTAAAGATAAAGGAAAGAAGGAATGTGGGGAGGGAAGGAGGGTAGTAGGAAAATGGGAAGAAGGATGATGGAACAGAAGTAGGAAATAAGGAGGAAAGAAAAGTTTATAAATGATGAGTCAGTAGGAAAAGTGTTACATAAAGGAGAAAAATTGTGTGAGAGGAATAAGGAAGTCAAATTCAATTGTGCATGAAGGGAATAAGATTAAAAAAGAAAGTTAATAGGGGTGACCAGGCGGGCAGGGGAGGGCAGTTAGGGGGATCCAGCAGGCAGGCAAGCAGAGTGGTTAGGGCAGGCAGGCAGGTTAGCGGTTAAGAACCAGAAGTCCTGGATTGTGAGAGTCCCCAAGAACTCCATATTGGAGAGGGTGAAGGTCAGGTTGAGGGACCGTCCCCCCACCCCCCATGCATGAATTTCGTGCACTGTGCCCCTAGTATCTAAACTAATAAAAGCGTAATATTTAAATTAATCATCTCTTTGGGATGGGTAAGTCACGCCCACCAGCCAATCAGAGTGACAATATGAAAACTAGCCTAGCCAAGATGGCGGAGGCTGCAGCCCGGGAGAAGCCGCACACAGGATCCAGCCATAGCACAGGATGGGAAGAGCAAGCAGGCCAGTGGTCAAAGCCGTGGGTGGGAGGAGTAGGGTGGGAAGAGGCTTCAGCCTGGAATTGATCACATTGTGGGGCACACACATGGGCCTCTGGGACTTCCCATGTGTGCCCCGGCCACCCGATGGCTTCCCAGGCAGAAGCCCAGGGCGGGACCAGCCAGTAGCCCGAAGCTCCATCTTGGGAAGCCATCAGGTCACCAGGGGCACACGTGGGTAGGCCTTAAGCCTCCCTGCATGTGCCATGGCCACCCGATCGCTTCCCAGGCGGAAGCCCGAGGTGGGATCAGCCAGTGGGCCCAGAGGCTCCGTCCTGGGAAGCCATCGGGTCACGGATGGCCCTGAGGGTCAATGGGAGCTGTGCGCAGCCTGAAAACGGCCCTCAGCCCCTCTCCCAAGCTGGCCAGGCACCCCAGTAGGGACCTGAACCCTGAAGGGGCTGTGGCCAGCCTGAAAACTGCCCTAAGCCCCTCACCTAGGCTTGCCACGCCCCCATGGGGTGAGGGTCCCCACTGGGGAGCATGGATAGCCTGCAAACAGCCATCAACCCCTCTCCCAGGCTAGCCAGTCACCCCAGCAGGGACCCCCACCTTGCAGGGTGTGTGGCCAGCCTGAAAACAGCCCTCAGTCCCTCACCCAGGCCGGCCATGATTCCCCACCAGAGACCCTCACCCAATGGGGACATGGCTGGCCTGCAAACCACCACAGGCCCCTTGCCCAGGCCACCCTTTAATCTGAGGGGTTCCAGATTGGAGATGGTACAGGCTGGGATGAGGGACACCCCCCTCCTGTGCACAAATTTCGTGCACCAGACCTCTAATTTGATAATATTTCTTATCAGAAACTTACTCTTTTGAACCACATGTTAAAGAAACCATGTACCTCTTCCTTTTCCCTTCAATTGGATGTTTTTAGCCCCTTTGGAGTCTTTCTTCCAGAAGATTAAGAACATGAATCTCTCTTTGAAAGTATGTTCATTGGTCCCAGCATGAGCAGCTGTGGAGATTTCAGTTAAGTGACGGTAAACTTAAATGGGCTGTCATAAATCACTTTGGGAAAACAGTGACATTCAAGGGTTTCCCTGGCCATTCAAATCTATTCCAGAGTGAACTCTGGGTTCCTGGTGAGTCTCAACCCAGAACTAAGTATTTCAGGTGGACCTCCCAGGAGAACTGCCTGAGGTAGAGGGTAGTGTCCCAAAGTCTAAACAGATTCGGACGCATGGTTTGAAAATGTAATATTCTTCTGGGAGTGACAGATGCTATCCAAGGAGAATGAATCATTGATGAAGAGTACTAGTACAAATAATTGTGTAATTCTATAAACCAGAAGCTTCTTGTATCACAGAAATCCAATTTTGACTTTCATTAAAAGAGAAATAAACAAAAGGAAAAATAGAAAATTATTCTCAGATGGAGGATTACTACAATTTTATGTAGAAATAGACATGAACCTAGCAACATCAACTTCAATATCCTGTTCAAAAGGTTAGAAAACTAGTCTTCCATGGCCATCTGGTTTGGCTTCGCTTCATACACTTGATGAGCAGCAAAGGCTGATCTCATGTGCAGGGATCACAGCGTCAGTCCAGTATCATTTTGGTGATATTCCATGAGAGAGGAGAGGAGGCGTGTGTGCTGGAGGAAATGCTCTGCATCTAGGAGTTAGAACCCCTGAGTTTCCATCAAGCTTTGCACTAACATCTCAATGCCAGAGACACCTTGAGTGCTCTCTTTGAATGTATTTTTATTGATTTTAGAGAGGAATGGAGAGGGAGGTAGAAACATCAATGATGAGAGAATCATTGATTGGCTGCCTCCTGCACACCTCCTACTGGGGATTGAGCCCACAATCTGGGCATGTGCCCCCCTAGAAATAGAACCATGGCCTCCTGATTCATAGGTCAATGCTCAATCACTGAGCCACACCATCCAGGCCTGAGTGCTCTCTTTGGTATATCTTTTATAAACTTTCAAAATGGAAGTTGGATAATACAATTTCTTCCACAAGTGTTTCATGGGTGCCACTCATCTATATTCAGGGCAACAGACTTGGCAGGTGGGCACAGATGTGTTTGGCAGAGAATGGATATGGAATGATCCCTAGCATACTAAAGAAAGGAGCCATGGCCTCACATCGTGCCTAAAGAATTAATGAAGATTGAGAATCAGGAGGTGAAAAAATTACAAAGGTGGAAAATGAACAATGGAGTTGCAGTGTTGTGTTCACCTCCCGGTATTCTGTGAGCTCCCACGTTACTGCTCACATATTGATTCAATGCGGATACATTTTGCTTGCTCTCTCAGATTCCTGGAACACAAATTTTACCTCTGTTTTTTATTAACAACTAAAAACATCTTAATTCCATTGTCTTTTCCTCTTGAAAGGCAAAGCTCCTACTTTTCAGGTTGCCAAATATAAAGAGATTGCTGAAAGTTGTTTTAATTTTTTCTTTTGATTAGGTTTTTAAAACATTTTCTTTTTGCTTTTGTCTTTCTTCCTCTCTTCTGTTGTCCTCAGTGTGTGATTATATTTGTTTTCAAAGGGTGTTACAACCTTAGTAAAATTTTCATTAGCATTCCCTGTGCATACTATAATTACCTGGAAGCTCATGTTTTGCTCAAGTCACTGGAGAAATGAAAGATATAATCTAATGCTAAACATGCTTGTATTTTGCATTAATTTAACTGGACCCCCTTCTCTGATGTAAGAATAGAAACAAGGTCATAGACCAACACCCACTTTCAGAAAAATTCATAAGTAACACAGTTCCAAGACTGTTTCCACTTATCTCGTGTCTTTTTGGTTTTAAAGGATAAAAATCTATATGAGGTGTTGTACCTTCAATGTAGGATTAATTGCTGACATTTTTACATGCTGCTGAGGCGTGTACATGTGGTATAACATATATTTCCACAGGACTCTGTAACCATTGTACAATTTTTACTTGGGTTACTTGCATTAGTC
This sequence comes from Murina feae, assembly GCA_004026665.1. Classification (NCBI taxonomy): domain Eukaryota; kingdom Metazoa; phylum Chordata; class Mammalia; order Chiroptera; family Vespertilionidae; genus Murina; species Murina feae. Next base: position 14,060 of record PVJC01036462.1, on the reverse strand, counting down.
CTTTCACTAAATTGATGCTGCTAATTTTATTCATTAAAAATTTTGACATTTAAACCATGAGCTTTCTCTCAAATATATGGAAACCTAATAAACTATATTTTATCTGTCAAACCATCTTTAATACATAGTGATCATAGGAATAATGGTTTTGAGAATTTTCTGTTTTATTTCACCTACAAGAGAAGAACATATATTTTCTAATGATTTGGATTTCTATTTCTGTGGTTTTAAATGTACCGAAAACTTAGCTCTTGAGTGTCAGATTCAAGAACCTATATTTCTATGACCTTCACACAGTCAATTTCTTCTTTTTTTTAAAATCTTAACCCAAGAATATGTTTTTAATGATTTTAGAGAGAGGATAAAGTGGGAGAGATGAGAGGGAGAGAGAGAAATAGAGAGAGAGAGAGAGAGAGAGAGAGAGAGAGAGAGAGAGAGAGAGAGAGAGAGAGGAAATATTGATGTGAGAGAAAAACATTGGTCAGTTGCCTCCTATATGTGCCCTGACCTGGGAATCTAACCTACCACCTAGATATGTGCCCTAACTTGGAATTGAACTAGCAACCTTTTGGTGCATGGGATAACACTCCAACCAACTGAGCCACACTGGCCAGGGCACTTTCTTTTTTAAACATTTCCTTTAAAAATGTTTATTTATTATTATTGTTATTATTATTATTCTTGAATAGACTTGAACATAACTCTCTCCATGTGCCAAAGAACAAAATGTTACAAAAAATGCCTGCTTATGTGCTATGTTTCCTTGACAAAGTATTCTGAACTAGCCAGGAGCCCACTGAGGACTGCAAAAACCAGATAGTTAGAGGATATGACCCTGCCCCTGACCCTAACTCCTTACACTCTCTGCCCTGAGCTTCCAGGAACTCACTCCTGAAACTGTTGGCCGCAGAACCTGAGAAGTAGAAATAGCTGAAATGTCCACAGAACAAAGGGTGGATGGCATTCATCCAGGTCAGTTCACAATCACTGCACACCATAACCTGAAGGCAGTTCATTAATTCACAATGAGAAGTCACTGTCAGAGACCTGAAATACTCAGAATTTGCATGTCATTTTTCCTGTGGACAAGCTTACATGGGAAGCCAAATAATAATCACAAAATTGCTACATAAGTATGGAATTAGAAAATGGTAGCTAATGGCATCTGGGGAAAAGAGCTGGATGTATCTATTTCACGAAAGGAATGTTCTTAACTAATGGGACCACAATATTTGAAGTCCATTAGCTAATACTTCTTTATCCCTGTATATGCTTAGATAGGCATTCTAGCATTTACTTCAGTGCCTCACCTTGTTCTATATTTCCTAACTGACCAACCCCTTTAAAGGGCTGATACATTCTTTATTTAGATATGTCAATACATTTAATCATATTATGGTGAAATTAGCCCTGCCTGGGAGCCATTCTATCTCTTTAAAATGATGGCCATTTACCCATAAAATATTTATGGAGAGTATCCTATGTGCCAGGCCCTGAAGCCTGCATTAGGCATTCAGCATTAAGAGAGGCAAGTTATGCAGTCTAGTGGGGGAAGTAACAATTACACAAGCAATTGTAGTAATGTGTGATAAGTGTTACAGAATGTAAAGGGCAAAGAGCTATGAATCACGTCACTGCTAGTCTAGAGGACTCAGGAGAGCTTCTGGGAGAAAGTGATGCCAAATTTGAGACTTGAAGGTTGGATTTGAGAAGCACAGAGATGAGAAAAGTCTTCTCGATAAAGGGAACTTTCTGTACGAAGGCCCAGAGGAGCAAGAGTACAAGTTACTTTCAAGGCATGGAAAGAAGTTCATTAGGGCTATGAAAATGGCTGGTGAGCTCCTCAGGGATCCTCATGGAAAATCTTATCAGATTGGACTAAATCCTACAAACAGTGAGGAAGACTCCAGAGGGTTTTAGAGGAGAATGATGATTAAGTTTGCAGTTCAGCTTTCTGGTATCACGCTTGCTGTAGCATGGAGAAGGGATTTGTGGGAAGAAAGATTAGAAAAAGTAAAGCCAATTAGTGGGCCATGGCACTATTTCAGGCAAGAATGGATGGTGGATTGATAGGTTTAATCAGGGTAGTGACAGTCAGAATGGAGGAAAATAGTGTTTTGAGACTATTTATGGGGAAGAATAGATAAGACTTGATATGTAGATGAATGTAAAAGGTGGGTGAATCAAGAATGACTCCAGGTGTTGCTAATGTAGGAGATGGTAGGGAATGGTTGGGTATGGGGAGATGATGAATTCAGGCCAGAACAGGATGAAGGAAGTGTTCATGAATCTGGGAAGGAAGCAGTTGGATACATAAATCTGTAACCCAGGAGAAATATTAGAACTGAAGGTAAGATTTTGGAATCATCATCAGTAAAGTCTTCGAAGCTAGGAGAAAAGATGAGTTCACTTGTAGAAAACTGCTGGAAACTGATTGTTTTCACCAACCTTGTTTACTCTGAAAGGTCAAAGCTATGCACCTATTAAGTTGAAATATTGTTAGTTAAAGCAAACCCCCACCTGTTACTTACATGTAAATTCTTGCTGCCTGTTTGTTGTCTGAATTTCCTGCCTAAGGATATGGTTGTTTTCTCAGAGACTCAATAAAAGGCTGGTGAGACCCAGGCACCAGTGGGCAGTCATATCCACTAGAGGTAGACTCCATGCCTGGTCCCCCAGTTTCCAAATTAATTCTCTTCTACTCTCTCTTCATTTTGTGTGCAGCCTCCTCCAGAACTCGAACCCTGATTAGGACCCCTGAACCATGCTGGACATGTAAGGGGCTCCCACAGAAAACATGGAGACAATGGAAAGAGATCAACATTAAATTTCGGCTGGAGAAAGAGCAGCCTGAGAAATAGAAGGATGTGGTTCAGATGAATGGGTAATTCAACCCCAAAATCCTGTCCTGTGGCTCTGCTTTCTAGAACCATTTTCCTGTTCTGATTTTCTTAACACAGGTTTCTCTGGAAAATGTTCTAGGCAAGAAATAAAGAAAAGTTCATGCTTTATATATAGTATGCTCAAACCTGAGGTAACAAGGATGAGGCAAAAGGGAGACAAAAAGGAAACATGAGAATCAGTGCAAAATGATGCTCAGCAGGGACCAGATCATGAACAATCTTATTAGAGCCATTAAGCAGTTAGAGCTCTACTATGCTCACTACCATTTATTTCACAATGAGCAGGAGACCCAGGAGATCACTCACAGGTGTGACCTGTCCACTGGTCACAGGAGGTCCACTTGCATTTCCCTGGATGGGCTGCAGTGAGACACATCCCTGAATTAGTCTTGCTGGCTTCTTTCTCATCTCCCGTTTCCCATTATTAAGGGTTAGCCCAGGCATGTCAGTACTGTTAACCAGACAGGCAGAACCCATAGGGGACTATACATATGGATTCGTCATAGGAATTGGCTTATGTAATTGTAGGGGCTGGTTCAACAGTGTCCATAAAGCTGTCTCCATATCTGCTGCTGGAGTTTGAGGTCCACAGGACAGGCAGTCTAGAAAGGATGGTCATGAGCAGCTGGAAGCCCATAAGGCTGGACTGATGCCCACATCAATTCTTGTTTCCTCTGACGTCTGTGAAGAGGGTCGTTTAACGGAAGTGGAGGCTCTTTGTCATGGAGCTAAATACATACACCTGGCCCAGGAGTCAGACAAACTAAAAGTGAATTGAGAAAGTAGGACAGTTGCAGGCCCCAATGTTGCTTCAAGCCTAATCAGCAACATGTGTTAGCTACAAAATTGTGGCCACCTTTCTTCTGCCTTCCAAATCTCACAGGACTCTTCCTATAGCCCATGGTTGTGGGGATGGAGGTATGGCTTTTAAATTCCAGATTGGCATCTACTTCTTCTCCAAGGCTCTTTCTGGGGTTAATTATTGAAAACAGAGGACTTGGTGGGAAATTAATCAGCCCCACTTCTGGGTGGCATTATCTAGCCTCTGCAATGTGTGCTTCATCCAATTCTGGAAGTTCTGGGAGAAGCCAGAAACCTGGGTAACTGTTGTTGGGGAGGGCCCAGCAGGTCTAGAACAAGTGTTTGGTTGGCCCTTAGCAATAGCAGGATGGGCTGGGAGGCAAGTGTCTCTGAAAGAATCTGAGGTGCCTCATAAAATAGAGTTACCTGTTGGAATTTTTCAATAAAATTGCACTTAGTAGGAACTGTAAACTGGAGTGGAAACTGTTTTAAAACTGGCCACAACAATTCGAAAGGCTTATTTTTGTGGGCAGAGAAACATAAAATCAGAGACCTGCATGTGAGGCTTGCAGCTCCTGTGTGTTGAGTATGAAAACGTTGGCATGAGAGGGTCCATACCAAGTCAAGGCAGTGTCCATGCATCCACTGTGCTGCTTCTGGTAAGAATTACTGAATGTCAAGCAATTATACAAATTTGCTCGTGTTTATTTGTCCAATTTAAGAAATAAAGCCACCCCAGATAGAAGAATGTCACTGTAGAGCCATTTCAAATGAGGTTTGGTGACAATGACAGAGCTTGGCTCAAAGGCAGTGAAAAGCATGAGGTTCATCAAATTATAGAAACAGACATTTTAAATATTTTCCTCTGCTTCGGGACTTCATGCATGAGTCTTCAATCTCATCTTTGCAAAAACACAGCACAAACAAATAGGAGAGAGAGTCTCCATTATAAAGACATGTTTGAGAAGAAGGTTTCATGTCAAGTCTGTAGGCATATATAGATGGATTTCCACTATGTGATTGGTTCCAAGTGATTTGTTATGAGTTGTTATGTGACAGATGGTGTTTATTTAAATAAAGCAACCTGTGGGCTGAGGCATTATAAACTCAACTGTGGCTTTTACAGAACCTGAGCTCCCTTCCTATGACACCAGGCACTTCTCTCTCACTTAAGAAATCTGATCAGAATGTATGTGAGTCAGGGTGAGTTATAATATCCTACCTAATAAAAGAGTAATATGCAAATTGACCATCACAAGATGGCTTCCCCCACGTGGTCAAAGATGGCCACCACAAGATGGCCAGCAAAGGAGGGCAGTTGGGAGGGACCCAGGCCTGCAGGGTAGGGCAGTTGGGGGGGGGGACCAGGCTGGCAGAGGAGGGCAGTTGTGGGGGACCCAGGCCTGCAGGGGAGGACAGTTAGGGGGCATCCTGGCAGGGGGAGGGCAGTTAGGGACAATCAGGCTGGCACAGGAGCAGTTAGGCATTGATCAGGCTGGCAGGGGAGTGGTTAGGGGCAATCTGTAGGTGAGAGGTTAGGAGCCAGCAGTCCTGGGATCAGGCCTAAATGGGCAGTAGGACATCTCTCAAGGGGTCCCAGATTGGAAAGGGTTCAGGTTGGGGTGAGGAACACCACCTCCACCCCCTACTCCCACTCTGTGCACGAATTTCGTGCACTGGGCCTCTAGTAATATATATGAGTAATATGAAATGATAACTATTTTAAAGTAAGATAAGTTGCAATGTTGGTTCTTTGTCATTAAAGTTTTCATATACAGAAACATCACATATATCTTTCATATACATGTATATCACATATATTAATACCATGGAATGGTGCCACACTAAGCTTTAGATCTACAATTCTACATACTAGTTTTAAATGAGAATAACATTCCATTTAGCACCTTAAATGTCGCTGTGAATAAAAGTTAGTGATAGGATTATTCCTGGTGATTATAGTGAATGGGTGAATAGTGGTGGTGGAGTAATTAAAACGTGATCACCAGTATTCTTTCATGATTTGAAATAGTACTTTATATTATTTTTAAAGTAGCAAATTATCAGTTAGTCAATTGTCATGACTTCAAGGGAAACAAGCCACATAGTAGTTTTTAGAAAACAAGGCAGCAGGAAAGACCACAGGCAGCTTCACAAAAAGGAAGTGAGGTTATCTGTATCCATCCTTCATCTCCATTTCTTCCTTCAAAAATCCTCCAGCTTTTAGACAAAGCTCTGTTGACCACAAGTGACAGAAACCTGACCTGAAGTAGCTTAAGTTAAAAAAAAAAAAAAAAAAAAAAGGAATCTATTATCTATCAGGTCTGGTACTGAATTTTGGAAGATTTCCCATGAGGCTGAATCCAGAAACTCCACCCATAACTTCAGGAAGCATTTGGGGTTTTGTCTCTTCCCTAAACTCAAACTTTTATTCCAATTGCTAATTATTAATAATGCATCAATGTGCTGACTTTCTTCTAACATTTGTTTTTGAAGGCATTTAATTTTAAACCAAATCCAAGAATCATCTAGAATGTACATTTCACAAGGGGAAGGACTGATTAGAAAGTTGTCTAGTGTCAAGGTGGTCAATTAGGACAATGAGCCAAACAATTAAGCCTTTGTTCACTTCTTGTCACAGTGTCATCAAGAGGCCAAAAGAGGGGGAAGGTGCCGGCTCCCACTGGTCCATTTCCCCCAGGAATAGCACTGAGTGAGGATCAGATATGAGGACACTGCTGAGGGAGTTCTGAACCACAAGCTCTCACTGATTTTTGTTTTGTTTTGTGTTGTGTTAAGGGAGGGGGGTGAGAGGAAGGGGAAGGTGTGGGGCTAGGAGTGGAAAAGTCATGAACACTGAGTCAGGGTGGAGAAAGATGTTTTCAAGTCCATCCCCTGACCCCATTAGGAGGTCTTGGTAGAGGACCCCAGTGTTCTCAGCTGAACCTCCCTCCCCCAATAAGGAGGCTCCAAGTTGCAGGAGTCCAGGCTAGGATAACAAGTGTGTGCAAGAGCAAGGCCAGCCAAGGGAGGCCAGGGCTTTGAAATGCAGCTTCCTCCAGAGGACATGATACACTGGCTGTGCACCAACTCTACTATGGGGAGGGCAGCTTTTCCCTCATGAAGACTGCCAGGCAAAGCATTGTAATTGGCTATGATCAAGCCTAAGAGATCACACGTGGGGTTTGGGCCTGAAGCTGAGACTCCTCAAGGCCCTCACCTGTTTGTTTCCTAATCCATTAAAGGAGCCTAAAATAGTGCTAGGCACATAGTAGGTGCTCAGTAAATGGTTACTTTTGTAGCTGGTAACATTGGTGGGGGAGTTGGATTTCAGGGGTTATTCCTTTGGCCCTAATGTCACAGAGTAGTAGAGAAGCTGGCTCCAAAACTGATGAATTCCAGCAACACATCAGATATCCACTGCAATCAGGTATGCTACAGAACAAACACAGTGAACACTGGAATTATGGCACCTACTTGAGAAGCAGATGAAAGAAAAAAGCTAACAACAACAAAAAATGAGATGAATACATGGTTATTGGTGGTTTGGGGAAGTGTCCCTTTGTGCCAACTGTATGAAAATGTAGCTTTATAATTCGAAACCCTCATTTGAGGAAAGCCAATCTATGTATATAAAAGCCTAAGTGACTGTCCAACCATTTGACTGGCCTACTGGTAGCTATGATGCACACTGAACACCAGGGAGCTGATACTCAACGCAGGAGCAAAAACCACAGACATGGAAACATGGAACAGACTGATGAATCTCAGAAGGAAGGGTAGAGGAGAGAGGGCAGGAAGAGATTAACCAAAGATCTCGTATGCATACTAGAGGCCTGGTGCATGGATTCATGGACCGGTGGGGTCCGTAGGCCTGGCTTGTGCCCTCTCACAATCTGGGACCCCTCGGGGGATGTTGGAGAGCCAATATTGGCCTAATCCCCGTAGGCCAGGCTGAGGGGCCCCACAGGTGCACGAATGTATAACAACTATCACACCTTCTGCCATTTGGCCTTTGGGGTCAGTCACCATGTAATGGTCATGATGCTGTTTGTTCTCCATAAGTCAACAGAAGAATTACCTTCTTGTCTCTGATTATAGCATATTCTCATTTAAGAAGGGGCTGTCCTGACCTTTGCATGCTGCTCCTCATCTGTCTAAGACTCCTGTTTGTACATTTGCCCAAATCAGATGTATAATTCACAATTCACTTTGTCATATGGGATGTCTTCTGTGTTCAATGTTAACCCATTGACTTGAAAGGATCAAAAAGACAAAACTTTTCTAAACAAGAAAAGCTTATGTTGAATATTTCTTGAAAATTTTTTATGTTTTCATTTCATTGCTTTATAAATTACTAGAGGCCCAGTGCACAAAACGTGTGCACTGTTAGGGTCCCTAGAGGCTGCCAGCTGCTGGCCAGGTACTCCCTCCCTTCCCCCAGCTGGCCCCACCCCCTGGTCAAACTCCTGGAAGAACTCCCAGTTGAAGGGACAATTTGCATACTACAATTTTATTATATAGCATTACCAGGAAGTTAAATCTGTGTAGTCTACAAACAATATGATAAAGTGCAATATTTTTAATGGATTTGTTTTTACTTTATTTTTAAAATTTTTATTGCATTTATTGGGGTTACATTAGTTAATAAAATTATTAAGTGTACAATTCTATAATACATCATCTGTATATCATATTATATGTTCATCACCCAGAGTCAAGTCTTCTTCCACACCACTTATTCCCCTCTTACCTTCTACCTCCTTTAACTCTTTCTGGTCATCACCATACTGTTGTCTGTGTTTATGAGGTTTTTTTTCTCCTTAATCCCTTCACCTTGTTCACTCAGTCTCCCAAGCCCCCTCCAGCTGTCAGTCTGTTCTCTATGAGTCTATTTCTATTTTGTTTGTTAGCTTATTTTATTCATTAGATTCCACATATAAGCGAACACTTTGTTAAATATCTCCGAAGTCAATTAAATTGGCATATGATCAGTTTGGTGGCTGCCAGGCCTCAGTGGGAGTCAATTAGAAGTCACCAAAAATAAAAATGCATGAATCTAGAAAAACAGTTTTAAATTTATAGCGAAAAGCAAACATATCATTGAGCCTGGAATAATCTTTGTGGGGATTCTCTAAAGAAGACTGGTAAATGGAGGATTATATAGTTGTAACATGCTCACAGTGTTTTGAATATTTCTTCTGCAATATTTTAAGCCATTACTTCAAATAAATAAAATTAGTCAGATTTTGGCTACACAACATGAGAGAACCATTCTGCAAATTTCAGCCATTATTAATTTTCTTCCAGAAGCAGCCTTGCATGAAACATTAGAGTGATTTTTCTTTTATTTTTTATTTTTTGCATTTAAACTACAGATGAACACTATGGATTGGTCCAGTGAATGCTCCAAAATGCTGGAAAAAAAGGAAAACGCACACATACACACACACACATAAAACAAAAACAAAAACAAAACAAACAAAAATAAAAACAAAAAAAAATGCTGAAGACTGTAGGATAATGCCTTTTCAAAGTCAGATATTCAATTGTGAAGGATGCTTGACCAATCTAATGATGGATGTTCATTAGTTCACAGCTGTCAAGACGAGTTACTGCTCCACATCTCTGGTGCTGATCATGTTTTTGCAGTCATGATTGAGTTGTTGAAGAAAAACACTCCACTGAGCTCTCTCAACTGTGTCCAAACCAGCACCAACTTGATATATCATTGGCTTACTCAGCAGCATCAAAACCCACAAAGTGAATACATTAGATCCATCCCAGAGGCTTTTCCGCAGCAGTAAATGGATTTGCCCTCTTTAGAGCAGGGAGCACAATTCCAACACAATTATTCTTATTGGAACAGACTAAGGAATTTACTTCAAATGAGGTTGCTGGTTGTCCTGGGGAAGCTGTGTCAGAATAAATATTCAACTACTCTTCAGAGGCATAATTTGTTCATTCTCCCATGAAACATTTGTGTCCAGGGAACTGTATATAGCCGAGTTTGTTTAGATGGAGGAAAAAGTTTTTCACTCTAGCAAAACTTGTATATAGCTCAGGTAATGGTCCCATTTTAATGAAAACACTTTAACATCCAGTTCTTTGCAAATGGGCCCTTTTCCTGTGCCTGATGTCCTGAAGCAATAGCCCTTTGTTATTCACAATCAATTTTATTAAGGGGAAAATTCCAAGTGACAGATGCCACCAGTAAATGTCCATATCAGTTTGATGAAGACATGGCTTTGATATGAACCATTGCAGGCTAACCATATACATGCAAAGCCTGTTCTGTTACAATTTGACAAGATGTGATATTGTGCAGATTCACAAGGACAATCACTGCCCAGTTCTCAGGGCATAGACTGTATCCTTCTTTGACTCCAAACCTCCCTAAACCTAAGAGAGTGCTGGAATATAACAAGTACACAGGAGATGCTTGATAATGAAAGAGATGAGGACTATGACCCAGTGGGGTCATTTCACTGACTGAAGGCAAAAATCCAAGATGATTGGTATATGACATGAGAAGTAGGAACAGGTTGGAAGGTGCCATCAAGAGAAAACAAAACTTTTTATGAAAATGTGAACATTCATTTATTTTCTCTGAAGATAGTGTCCCTACTAGGTATAAACATGCTACGTGATACAAAGTCACTCTGTGATGACTTGAATCTTGATGTGGCTTGGGCTGCAGATGGTGGCATCTCCCTTCTCTGCATGTATTGAAATGTAGGGTCTACCAACTATGGGCTCTCAGATAACAGAAGTCTTAATATCAGCTTATAACAATTTGGAAATGAGGCTATTAGTGCTGTCCCTCAAGTGGAGCCCTTTGATATGGCTTCTTCTAGACTGAAATTTAGGCAATAGGAGATCTAAGGATATTACAAGTGACCTTGGGGTCCTGACCAGGTTGCTCAGTTGTTTAGATATGCTAAGGTTGTGGTTTTAATTCCCAGTCAGGGAACATACAAGAATCAACTGATGAATGCATGAATGGGTGGAAAAACAAATTGATGTCTCTCGCCTCCCCACCTCTAAAATCAATTAAAAAGGACTTTGGGAGCATTTACATAGGTCATTCCCAACACCAACACCACAATGTGTTAAAAGCAGCCATTGAGGGCATTTAAGTCTTATATCTTACCAGAGGCTCAGTGCACAAATTTTGTGCACTGATGTGGAGGGCGGTAAGGTCCCCTCAGCCCAGCCTGCACCCTCTTCAATCCAGCAACCCTTGGGGGATGTCTGACTGCCAGTTTAAGCCCAATCCTGGGTATCGGGCCTTAACCGGCAGTCAGACATCCCTCTCACAATCCTGGATAACTGGCTCCTAATCACTCACCTGCCTGCCTGCCTGGTTGCCCCTAACTGCCACCCCCTGCCAGCCTGGTCACCCCCAACTGCATCCCACCTACCAGCCTGGTTCTCCTAACTGCCCTGCCAGCCTGATAAACCCCAACTGCCCCACCCCCTGCCAGCCTGGTCACCCCTCATGGCCCACCGCCAGCCTGGTCACCCCACACAGCCTGCTGTTCAGTTGTTTGGTCATCCCTCACTAACCCCTCTGCCAGACTGGTTGTTCCACACAGCCTGCTTGTTCAGTTCTTTGGTTGTCCCTCACTAATACCCCTGTTGGCCTGGTCATAAGCAGCTATCTTGTGAGGGTGTTAGGGTTAATTTGCATATTACCTTTTTATTATATAGGACTAGGGGCCCAGTGCACAAAAATTTGTGCACTCGGCGGTGTGGAGGGGGGAGGTCCCTCAGCCCGGCCTGTGCCCTCTTGCAGTCTGGGACCCCTCTGGGGATACCCACCTGCTGGTGTGCCTGGCCAGCCTGGGTGAGGGACTGATGTCTGTTTGCAGGCTGGCCAAGCTCCCCAGTGGGGACCCTCACCTCATGGGGGTGTGGCAAGCCTGGGTGAGGGGCTGAGGGCAGTTTTCAAGCTGCCCACAGCTCCCATTGATGCTCAGGACCATCCGCCTGGGAAGCCATTGGGTGGCCAGGGCACACACGGGGAGCCCTGGAGGCCCGTGTTTGTGTCCCGCAATGATTGATTCCCGGCCGCAGACTCCTCCCACCCTGCTCCTCCTGCCCACGGCTTCAGCCAGTGGCCTGCTTGCTCTTCCCATCCTACGCTACGGGGTCTCTGGTGTGCGGCTTCTCCAGGGCTGTAGCCTCTGCCATCTTGGCTAGGCTAATTTGCATACAGTCGCTCTGATTGGCTGGTGGGCATGGCTTAGGTGTCCCTAAGAGATGCTTAATTTCAATATTATGCTTTTATTAGTTTAGATTCCTGGGTCTGTTGACTCTATTCAGAAATGTCGACTCCATGTTATATTTGTTTGAGGTAGTCTCCATTTGTATACATCAAGCAGGCACACCCCTCTCCTGTTGGCACCATAAACTAATGCTCCTTGTTGGAAATGTGTCCCCTAGTACCTTGGATTTGACCAATTTCATGTCCTCCATTTGAAGGTATTTCTATCTTTTAATGGAGACTACTTTTCCTCTTTAACCTTTTGAATCTTTTAAGCATTTAACATGTTAAATTGAATGTAAGCCAAGCTTGATCTTTCACTGGTATCCAGGGATAATACTGAGATGGATAGTGTTAGAAATATCTCCTTTTCAAAGATATATATATCCCAGCTTCCTCACCACAGCTGTGGAAACTGACAGTAGGGAGGAGGAAGTCCCACCCTCACAGAATCAATCAGAAGCAGCCGTTGGTCAGACAACTCTCAGTGGCCTGACAGCCAGGACTCTCATTCATCTGCATCTCAGACTGTGACAACAAGGAGGTGGGATTATGTCTCTCTCTCTCTCTCTCTCTCTCTCTCTCTCTCTCTCTCTCTCTCCATATATATATATATATATATATATATATATATATATATATATATATATATATTTCACTTGGTATCTGATTAAATCAGTGCTTCCAATGTAGCATATCATGTTGATAACAAAACCAGTCAATTTTTTGCCAGGACCACTCCATCTTCTAGTTAAGTCTCTAGGCCACAAAGAGTGCATTTTACCATAAGGGAATTATAAAGCGTAACTTTGTGACATTTAGGAGAGACTGATTATGTACATTATTTTCATGAGATGCTGAAAATCTATGAAGATATCAATTATGCCCGAGGAACTACCAAACCTTGGCAACTTTCCAATCTCCCTATTGGAACCCACAGTTAGAGGGTAATTTTCACTTTTTAGTTTGCTTCAATTAAATATTTGTGTCCTCCCCCGCCACCACCAATTCATGTATTGAAACCTAACCCTGAAGGTGCTGTTATTAGAGGGTTAGGGGGTAGGGCACTTAGGAGGTACTTGGGCCTTTATAAAAGACACCTCAGAGAGCAAGATTATCCCTTCCACTGTGTGAGGATATAGCAAAAAGGTGCAGTGTATGATCCAGGAAGTGAGCTCTCACCTGACACCAAATCTGCTGGTACCATGATCTTGGACTTCACAGATTTCAGAACTGTGAGAAATAAATGTTTGTTGGTTATGAACCACCAGTTTATAGCATCTTTGATATAGCAGCCCCAACTAACTAAGATGCAACTTAAATATGATTCTTAGAAAAGGAATTTAGAAAGCTTTAAGCACATCCTATATAATAATAGAGAAACATGTAAATGGACCATCCCTCTGCTACACTCACCAGCCAATCAGGAATGAGCATGCAAATTAACCTGCCAAAGATGGCGAGTTAATTTGCATTTGCCGGTGTCAAGTGTCCCGGGAGGCAATGGTGGCCGCTGGCTCCCAGGACATTTCCCAGCCCCAGGAGGTAAGGCCAGCTGCACTAAGCCATGCCTGCAGGCTCACAGGACCTTCACCCACCTCGGGAGGTGAGGCCAGCCATACCTAGCCATGCCTGCAGGCTTCCAAGACCTTCACTGGCCCCAGAAGGCAAGGCTGTAGCCACACCCATGGGCTCCTGGGACCTTCATCAGTGGAGAGCAGAGCAGGAGAGGAGGCAGAGAGTGGGAGGTTGGGAAGACTTGGCAGACCAGGAGGCTGTTGGACATAGACCAGAGCAAGAGAGAGGGCGGCTTGGGGGAAGTGCCTCCCTCTGTCATCCTAGCTTCCTCATCACAGCTGTGGAAACTGACAGCAGGGAGGAGGAAGTCCCACCTCCACAGAATCATCCAGAATCAGCTGTTGGTCAGACAGCTCTCAGCGGCCTGACAGCCAGGACTCTCATTCACCTGCATCTCAGACCGTTATAGCAAGGAGGTGGGACTATGTCTAAAGAACAGCTGTTGATACAACATAGCTCTGCAGCCAAAAGATGCCAGAGTTATCAACAGAAAATGTCTGAAGTGCAAC
>PVJC01036461.1:0-17711 GCA_004026665.1 Murina feae | reverse complement strand
TTCCTGGTGCCCTGCAAGGGGCCTGGGAAGCCCACCAAGCAGGCCACTAACCCCCTGCTGCCTCTTTCCCGCTCCCCGATCCCCCTCCAAGGGCTTGGACAGCTGCCAAGCAGGCCACCGACCCCCTGCCACCTCTTACCCGCTCCCTGGCCCGCCACCTTGCTTTCCCACTTCCTGGTGCCCTGGTGCCACTTCCACCTGCCATAGGCAGGCAGCTGCAACAGAATCCTTTGGTTTTCTCTAGTTCTGTGGCTGTTGGCCTCCATCTTGGCTGGGTTAATTTGCATACAGCCGCTCTGATTGGCTGTTGGCCTCCATCTTGGCTGGGTTAATTTGCATACAGCCGCTCTGATTCGCTGGTGGTAAAGGTCACATTTGCATGTTTCACTTTTATTATAGAAGATAGTTGGTGTACTCCTATAATTGGTATATTCCTATAGCTGGTATATTCTTATAGTTGGTGTATTCCTATAGTTGGTATATTCTTATAGTTGGTGTATTCTTATAGTTGGTGTATTCCTATAGTTGGTATATTCCTATAGTTGGTGTATTCCTATAGTTGGCATATTTCTATAGTTGGTATATTCTTATAGTTGATGTAGTCCTATAGTTGGTGTATTCCTATAGTTGGTGTATTCCTATAGCTAGTGTATTCTTATAGTTGGTATATTCTCATAGTTGGTATAATCCTATAGTTGGTATATTCCTATAGTTGGTATATTCTTATGGTTGCTATATTCCTATAGTTGGTATATTCTTACAGTTGGTATATTTCTATAGTTTATACCAGAGGCCTGGTGCACAAAAATTTGTGCACTTGGGGGGGATCCCTCAGCCTGAGACCCCTCAGGGGGATGTCTACCTGCTGACGTGCTTGGCCAGCCTGGGTGAGGGGCTGAGGGCCGTTTCAGGCTGCCCATGGCCGCTTTGGGGTTTGGGTCCCTACTGGGGTGCCTGGCTGGAAGCAGGAGTCTGGGACTTATTCAACTTCTATAATTGACACTTTGTTGCCTTGGTCCTCCCCCTGCTCGAAGCCTGGGTTGCCCCTGGCAACCCAAGGTACCAGCCCGGAAGGTATCTGGAGTTTGTTTATCTTCTATAATTGAAACTTTGTAGCCTTGAGTAGAGCTCAGGGCCCACAGGTCCCTGGCTTCCTCCATTGCCCGGGGCAACGCCAGCTCCATGGCTGCTGCCATCTTAGTTGAGTTAATTTGCATATCTGTTCCTGATTGGTTGGTGGGTGTGGCTTGTGGGCATGGCTTGTGCGTATAATGGAGTGAGGGTCAATTTGCATATTACTCTTTCATTAGATTAGATTATTAGATTAGATATTCTTATAGCTGGCATGTTCTTATAGCTGGTATATTCTTATAGTTGGCATATTCTTATAGTTAGTATATTCCTATGGTTGGTCTACTCTTATCTACTCTAATAAAAGAGTAATATGGAAATTAACCATCATGCCAAGACACCTAAGCCACGCCCCTAGCCAATCAGAGTGACTGTATGCAAATTAACCTAGCCAAGATGGTGGCCAGCAGCCACAGAGCTAGAACAAACAGGAGCCTTCAGTTGCAACTGTCTGCCTAGGCTGGCTGGGCCTCTGCTCAAGACAACAATGTTTCAATTATAGAAGCCACAGAGCTGAAGCAAACGGGAGGCTTCATTGTCTGACTAGGCCTCTACTCAAGGCAATAAAGTTTCAATTATAGAAGATAAATAAACCCAAGAAACCTGATTCCAGCCAGCCTCGCTGGGATGTTGGATCAATGGGAGCTGTGAGAAGCCTGAAAACAGCCCTCAGCCCCTCACCCAGGTTGGCCAGGCACCCCAGTAGAGACCCAAACCCTGAAGGGACTGTGGGCAGCCTGAAAACAGCCCTCAGTCCCTCACCCAGGCTGGCCACACCCCCATGGGGTAAGGGTTCCCACTTGGGGGCTTGGCCAGCCTGCAAACAGCCATCAGCCCCTCACCCAGGCTGGCCAGGTGCACCAGCAGGTGGACATCCCCCAAGGGGCCCAGACTGTGAGAGGGCACAGGCCGGGCTGAGGGACGCCCCTGAGTGCACAAATTTTTGTGCACCAGGCCCCTAGTATTACATATATAGGTATATAAATTAATTCAAATCTACCAAAAAAAAGCACAAAAATCATAGTGTAACTAATTCCCCGTCCCCATTATCCAAGTTCATCACTTTGCCTTTCTCTCTCCCCATCTCCAACCTCTACACCCTATCATAGCCTCTTCTTTCCCCTACAGGATGAATAAGGATTAATATATATCATGGTGACTGTAGTTGACAGCACTGATTTTAAATTGAAGTAAAAAAGAGATACCTTCGAGAAAACAAAAAGGTACAACATAGATTGGGAAAAGGTGTTTATGACACACATATTTGACAAAAGATATGCATCCATGGTATATAAAGAGCTCCTGCAAGTCAATTAAAAGGGGCAAACAGCCCTAACCAGTTTGGCTCAGTGGATAGAGTGTCGGCCCATGGACTGAAAGGTCCTGGGTTCAATTCTGGTCAAGGGTGTGGACCTTGATGGCAGGCATGATCCCCAGTAGGGGGCATGCAGGAGGCAGCTGATTTGTGTTTCTCATTGATGTTTCTCTCTATCCCTCCCCCTTCCTCTCTGTAAAAAAAAAAAAAAAAATCAATAAAATATATATTTTTTTGAAAAGGGTGAACAGTGGATAAATTCTGGAGCTATAATGTGCCATATAGAGATGAGCACTAATAGTTCTGGCTAAGCAATTAAGTCTGAAAAGGCCTCACCACACTGCATAGCACTATTCTACACACACACACACACACACACACACACACACACACACACAAATACATAAATAAATAAAAATGTTAATGACATGACATGATGGGGGTTTAGCTAATGCTGAGATGATAGTCATCTGTGAAATGTAAGTGCAAAAAATCTACATGTTTTACACCCTTGATATGTATTCCTCGAGGTGAACGCTTCTGGCCTGGGGCAAAGATGTATGAAAAATAAGGTACAGGGATCAGGCAAAAGCTTTAAAAAACACCACTCAGGCAAGTATGTTGTCACTGTTTGTAATTCAAATTTTTGCAATTCCCTAGGTATACAAAGTATAGACTCTGAATAAAAGTGAGATGAGAATTATTGTTCCAGCTGCCAAAATTAAATATAAATTTATATGAACAGAAGCAGTAAGGTTCAGAAACAGACAACTGGGACCAAACTGAGAGTCAAAAATAAACTCACCATACACATAGGAACTTGGTATATAGCAGAAGTGCCATTATACTATTTCAGTGAGCTTTCCTTTCTTTAAGTGGTAGAACATTTGGCTATCATTTATAGGGGAAATTTTTAATTAGACCTATGGGAGTTCATCAAACTCTTCTTTGTCTTTCTTTTCTCTTCTGCATGGACACACAGCTAAATGACCTTCCTCAGCCTCCCTTGCTTCCAGATAGGACCACATGCCAAGTTCTGGCCAATGGGAGGTGGCAGAACCAATGCACCCACTTTCCAGACCTGCCCACTAAGGCTCTCCTGCACAATCGCCTTAGCTGCCCCACTCCTCTGGCCACCTAGAAGCACGGTGTGTATAAAAGAGCCACAATGTGGAAAGAGCACCGGTCCCTGAGGCGAGTCTTAGGGGAGTGACACCTGTCAATCAGAAACAACCCTTTTGGACTTATTTGACAGATACATTTTTATTGGATTAGAACCCTAAGATTGAGGGGGTTTTATTAAAGTAGCAAATATTACCTTCTTAATGCAGATTTTCTCTTCATATCATACTTAACATGTCACTATGTCAAAAAATCTTTGGCAACCTCGAGTATAAAATGTAGAAAAATATATGTATGACATCAAGGTAGGAATGGAATGCTTACACAAGACACAAAAGCAAACACCAAATGATAAATAAATAATTTAGCTACATGAACATTAAACAGCAATCTAATCTAATAAAAGAGTAATATTGAAATTAACCATTTCTCTGGGATGCCTAAGCCAAGCCCACCAGCCAAGCCATGCCCACCAGCCAATCAGAGCAGCTGTATGTAAATTAACTCAGCCAAGATGGAGGCCAGCAGCCACAGAGGCAGGTGCGGTGCAGGCGGTAGAGCAGGCAGGGCGGGTGGCAGGTGGCGGGCTGTGGGTGGGCAGGGCCGGTGGCGGGTGGCGGGCTGTGAGGGGTCCCAGACTGTGAGAGGGTACAGGCCGGGCTGAGGGACCCCCCCAAGTGCACAATATATTGTGCACCAGGCTCCTAGTCTATGTTATAAAATACACTAGAGGCCCAGTGCACGGACTCGTGCACTGGTGGAGTCTCTCAGACTGGCCTGCACCCTCTCGCAATCTGGGACCCCCTGGGGGATGTCAGACTGTCAGCTTTGGCCCCATCCCCACAGGCCAGGCCTGCATCCCCCGAGGGATGCAGTAGTGCTTAAAGCAGCAGGAGGCCGGGGAGGAGCCTGTGCCGCTCTGCTCATCCTGGCCCTGCTGCACCTGCTGCTGCTGAAACTCGCTAAGCTCGCTGAACGGTGCTCCTGCTGTGGGAGCGCACTGACCACCAGAGGGCAGCTCCTGTGTTATGCGCCTGCCCTCTGGTGGTCAGTGCACATCATAGCGACCAGTCATTCAGTCGCTGAGGCTTTTATATGTATAGATTAGATGCATTATAATCTATAATTGGGAGAAGATATTTATAATACACTAGAGGCATGGATTCGTGCACCAGTGGGGTCCCTTGGCCTGGCCTGTGCCACTCGTAATCCAGGACCTCTTGCAGGATGCCAGAGCCAGTTTCAATCTGGACCCTGGAGGCAAGGCAGAGGGACCCCACCGGTGCACGAATCCATGTACCGAGCCTCTAGTATGCATATAAATCTTTGGTTAATCTCTTCCCGCTCTCGTCCCTCTCCCCTTCCCTCTGAGATTCATCAGTCTGTTCCATGTTTCCACGCCTGTGCATTGAGCATCTGCCTCCTGGTGGTCAGTGCGTGGCATAGCTACTGGTTGGATGGTAAAATGGTTGCTTAGGCTTTTATATATATAGATATGACTGACAAAAGATTATTATAGAGAAATAAAAATTCCTTTAAATATTTTTATACATAGAATACAGTAGAAAAAAATGAACAAAGGATACAAACAGGCAATTCGCAAAAGCCTGAAATCTAAGTAGCCAATGTAAATATGAAAGTGTGGTCAAACACTGCCGAATTACAATAATAAAGGTAATACCGACGAAACCACGGCGGAAAGTGTGAGGAACATTTCAAGGCTGACTAGCACCCCATGCTAACAGCGATAAGGCGTGATTCCAGCACTCGAGTGGGCAGGCTGAGAGCTGACGCAGCCTCCATATGGAACAGGGGACAGCTGGGCAGGTGCAAATGGGAACCCACCGCAGTCCAGCCAACTCCACGCCCAGGCATGCAGCCAGTGACGTTGTCACACACTTACATACACAGGGAAATGTATCGTAGGTGCACTTACGGTTGCAGAAACTTGGGAAGAAAAGAAAAACCTTTAAAAGTCCATCGAGGATATTACATAAATAAATGCTGGGCCCTAGCTGGCTTGACTCAGTGGACAGAGCATCAGCCTGCAGACTGAAAGATCCCGGGTTTGAGTCCAGTCAAGAGCACATGCCTGGGTTGCAGGCTCGATCCCCAGTAGGGGGCATGCAGGAGTCAGCCAATCAATAATTCTCTCTCATCGTTGATATTTCTATCTTTCTCTCCCTCTCCCTTCCTCTCTGAAATCAATTTTTTAAAATGTATATTTAAAAAATAAAAAATCCTGGGATGGTAATAAGTTAAATACTACATAATAGTAAACATTAATAACTAGATGCAAAAGTTTTAACATGTCAAATATTGAGAAAGAACAAATTGGAAAATGGTAAATACAGTAGGATAAATATAAATTTTCCAAGCAGAGAGAATAATTGATTTGGTTATAGAGACATGCATTTGTTATTAAAAGTTCAAAGCTTTGCCCAGGTGGTGTGGCTCAGTGGTTAAGCATTGATCTCTGAACCAGCAGGTCAGGGTTTGATGCCTGGTCAGGGCACATACCCAGGTTGTGGGTTCGATTCCCAGTAGGGGGTGTGCAGGACGCAGCCGATCCATGATTCTCTCTCATCACTGATGTTTCTATCTCTCTCTCCCTCTCTCTTCCTCTCAGAAATAAATAAAAACATATTTTTTAAAAAATTCAAAGCCTTGCACTGGACGGACGCAGAATCGCTTTAGAGGAGCGTAAACAGGAAGAAGCCAGCCGATTGTGAGATGCGGAGGTGGGTGTGACTGCTGTTGCTTCAATATTCTATGTCTTTTGATAAAAGCAGCGAAAGCAAATAGACTCAACAATGTTGCTAAAATCTAGATCAGATGTCTGTTGTCCTAATTCCTCTATGTTTACAATGTGTTAAAATTTAAAAATAATCAGAAAGGAACTAAATTAATACATATGACAACCCAATTGTAAGAATAAATGATCCTTTATTCTTGGAATCAAAGTCTTCTTATGAGAACACAAAGGCCTTCTCACACACACTCCCCAGGAAAAATAAATGAAAGAGAAAGAAGAGGGAAGGAAGGGGGTGGGGAGAGGGAAGCAGGAAATATTTAGGTTTAGAAAGATGATGTTTTATCCCGGTGGAGAGATGACAATCTCCTGGGAAGGAAACTGTCCAGAAAGTCCATTTTCATCTGTGACCGTGGAAGGAACCATCAGGTGTTTTTGCCGTTGGCAGAGATGCCTCACACTGGATGGATCAAACGTTTAAGCCACTTTGATCCTGTTAATCGTCTCACTTAATCCGTATAGCAAGCCTATGAGGAAGCAAAACTGATTCAAAGAACTCACTGCCCTGGTCAAACAGCCCCGAGGGACTGGGGTCTGAGGAGGAGCCCAGGTCACCTGCTTCCTGGCGGGTTTGTGAGCCACTCACCCAAGAGCTAGAGGAGAGTCAGCTGCAGAAGCAGGAGGAAAGCCAGGCCCTGCCCACGTCCCATCTTCTCCGCGATGGACACAACTCGGACCACCTCTTTCCAGGTGCGGCTCCTGGTTTTAACGCAAATACTCCCACAAAGAACAAAAGTCCCTCGCCCTGGGCACAGCAGGACCTGAGCACCCACGTGGAGTCACTCAGGCTAAGCCCACATCACCAAGCCCAGACTGACCCCCAGGGTCTGCTCTCCAGAACTGGAAGCATAAGCTGTCAGGAACCACCTGTGGGCACTAGCGGGGTGTCTGTCTACAAAACCTACCGTGTCTTTGCCAGCAGGTACATGCCCTGTGAGAGCTGAGGCCTCAGCCCACCTACTCCTCTCCCTGAAACGCCTTTGCTTTGTGCCCATGTGTTTTAGAGACAAGTGTGCTCCACACTACAATACACAGATGATGCATGTACAACTGTTTACCTGAACCCAGTGTGATTTTAATAACCAACTAGAGGCCTGGTACACAAAATTCTGCACTCAGGAGGGTCCCTCAGCCTGGCCTGTGCCCTCTCGCAGTCTGACAGCCCTCAGTGGATGGTCCAACTGACAGCTTAGGCTCCCTCATGGGGAGCAGGCCTAAGCCATTAGTCAGACATCCTTAGCGCTGCCCAAGAGGCAGGAAATGCTGCCACCACCACCGCTGCACTCGCCAGCCATGAGCCCAGCTTCTGGCTGAGCAGCACTCCCCCTGTATTGAGCATCTGTCCCCTGGTGGTCAGTGCACATCATAGCGACCAGTTGTTCTGCTGTTCAGTCAATTTGCATATTAGCCTTTTGTTATATAGGATGTCACCTCAATAGATTCAATAAAAATAAAATTTAAAAACACAGAGGTATGCCAAACAAAAGTCCCATTGTTGCCCATCCAGTACCTGCATCCACTTGGGTACAATATACCAAGCAGCAAGCACATCGCACTCACCCCACCTGCACCCACCAGGTGGGCGCTCCATCCCCTCCGCCCCCTGCACTGAACTTGGAGAGGCCGGCTCTCCCCGTCCCCTGCGATCGTTTCTTCAGCTCATTTGAAGGAAAGAACATCTGTACTTGAGACGTCTCCAAGTATAATCAACGAAGCTCCCTGAGCAGGAGCTGGCGCGCACCCCAACGAAGGCACGGAAGGGCCTCTCCTGTGGGGCTGCCGTCCGTGCAGCCACTGCTATCTCTACGAGACACTCTCCCTGACGCGGGCCGGGCCAGGACCCAGAGGCCGCCCAGCCACATGAAGCACAGCTGTCACCCCGCGTACGCAGAGCAGGCTGCTGGCAAGGATCATTTTTTAAATTAAAAAAAAAACAAAAACACAAAGAAGAGCTTCTTTTTAAGGTACCAGGAAGAAAATGCAAATTCCAAAGAAATCACGCAGGGCAGGAGTGGAGTGTGAGTCCTCAACCCCAAACTCCGGAGGAGGCCTCCCTTTTGTGCTCATCCGAACCTCAAAAGGAGGCCCAGCTGGCATGGCTCAGGAGGTCATGGTTCAATTCCCGGTCAGGGCACAGGCCCGATCCCCAGGAGGGGTCATGCAGGAGGCAGGTGGTCAGTGTCTCCCACTATTGATGTTTCTATCTCTCTCTTCCTCTCCCATCCTCTCTGAAATCAATAAAAAATATTTTTTTAAAAAAAAAGGAGGACTGGCCAGGAATGAGGCTCAAGTCCCACACACAGCAGCCCAGGGGCCCTGAGACCCTCCCTTGGTGGCAGGGAGGTGGGTGGGGGGAGGTTGCTGCTGGAAGAAGATGGCTTGGAGTGGATGCGGGCTTGTGCCTTCCTTTCTGCTGGAGTCGGGGGAGCAGTATGGAGGAGCTGGTGACCTGCATGAGGTTCCGGGTAGGAAGCCTGGCTCTGGCCTCTGCCCGTGGCCACAGGAAGAAGCGCTCCCCGCCCTCTCCTTCACAGAGCACGTGCTCTTCACTGTGTCCAGTGGGAGGCCCTCATCTCCCCTCATTTCCTATGGCCACTTAGGTGAGGACTGTGCGGGAGAAACACAGTTCCTCATAGGCTAGCCCTGAGGGCCAGTGGAGCCACAGGAGATGGGTGGACGACGACAAGGGCAAGAAAATGCTGATTGCGCATTAAGAGAGAGGAGATAATTTTAGGGAGGGAAGGAAGGAGGGAGGGAAGGAGGGAGTGCGGGGGGATGGGGAAGGGAGGGGCAGGGAGGGAGAGAGAGAAGGAGGGAAGGGTGAGGCAGGCGGGAGGAGCTCTTAAAATGCTCAGGCTTTCTGGCATTTATAATATTGCATCAGAAATTCTCTGAGTTACCTGGAAAAACATGTGTGTCTTTCTCCAACTGTCTACCAACAATGTGTCTATCGCATTGGTAGCTACACACATACTCAAGAGGCCATACCTGTGCCCTCAGGACTATTTAGTCAACACAAGCTGGTGGTGAGGAATTTAACGTCACCTCCTGATACACCTGAGGGCAGGACTGTCTCCCTTGACATGTGAGTGAACAGCATACAAGGCCACCGCGCCCTGACTTTACATTCTAGTTGTAAACCTGCAACCCTGTGGCTGCTATAAAGAATACAGCCCATTCTTCACCTTCAGCTCGGCTCCTGCATTTCCTTCCTTCCACACCATTCTTCTCATGCGCACAGCACAAAGACCTGGCAGGACAGCTCCGGGGAACCCTCAGTTCTCACGCGGGTGGAAGGATCCTGTAACACACCAGGCTGTGAAGCTTGCTCTACCGCAGCCTGTGGTTCCACATGCCCTGGGCCAGGCGCCCACTGAGAACATGAGCAGGATGGCATTTCACAGCTAACAGCCTAATGCAGTGTCTGCATTTGTACAGTGAATCAAAGAGAAACAGTTATTTTGTAACTCTGAGCATCAGACAACATCCTAATAGGTAAATGTGGTTCCGTCCCTGATCTTGTGATGGAAAACATCTAAACTAATAAAAGCGGAATAGTAAAATTAATCATTTCTCCGGGACGCCCAACAGCCAATCAGAGCGACTGTATGCAAATTAGCCCAGCCAACATGGCGGCCGCCACTCACGGAGTAAAGGGCAGCGTCCGTTGCAGCAGGAGCGAAAGGGAAACTGCCTGTGCAAGGGCTTGGCTTAGCCTGCCTCAGAGCAAAACAGAAGAAAACATTTTGCAACAATGTGTAAATCATAGAATCCTCGGGAGCTGAAGCTGGGCCTGAGTCTAAGAGTTTAACATTGTGTTGTTATAGAAGCCGCAAGGTGAGGCAGAGAGGAGGGTTCGTTACATGTGTAGGCCGCCTTAAAGGAACAGCACCAACTATAGGAGATAAACAAGCCCAAGGCCTTAAAGGAACAGCACCAACTATAGGAGATAAACAAACCCCAGGCCTTAAAGGAACAGCACCAACTATAGGAGATAAACAAACCCCAGGCCTTAAAGGAACAGCATCAATTATAGGAGATAAACAAACCCCAGAAACCTGCGTCCAGCCAGCCTTGCTGGGACGTTGGGTCACTGGGAACTGTGGGCAGCCTGAAAGCCCATCACCCAGGCTGGCCACAACCCAATGGGGTGAGAGACATTCCTGGGGAGCTTGGCCAGCCTGGAGACAGCCATCAGCCCTCACCCAGCCTGGTCAGGCACGCCAGCAGGTGGACATCCCCAGAGGGGTCGCAGACTGTGAGAGGGCACAGGCCGGGCTGAGGGACCTCCCGAGTGCACAGAGCGACTGCAGGGCGGAACAGCGCAGGACCCAGGACCCGTGAGTGGGAAAGAGGCAGCAGGGTTGGAGGGCACTGGGAAGTGGGTAAGAGGCAGCAGGGGGTCGACGGCCTGCTTGGTGGGCTTCCCAGGCCCTTTATGGGGCATTGGGGAGTGGGTAAGAAGTGGCAGGGGGTCAGTGGCCTGCTTGGCAGCTGTCCAGGCCCTTGGAGGGGCATCAGGGAGCGGGAAAGAGGCAGCAGGGGGTCAGTGGCCTGCTTGGAGGGCTTCCCAGGCCCCTTGCAGGGCACCAGGAAGTGGGAAAGCAAGGTGGTGGACCGGGGAGTGGGAAAGAGGCGGCGGGGAGGGCGTCTCGGCCTGCTTGGTGGCTGCCCAGGCCCTTTGTGGACCGGGGAGTGGGAAAGCAAGGCTGCAGGGGCCGAGGTCCTGCTTGGCAGCTCCCCAGACCCCTTAGCAGCACCGGGAAGTGGGAAAGGAAGGCAGCAGGGGACGGGTGAGTGGGAAAGAGTCGGCGGCCTGCTTGGCGGCTTCCCAGGTCCCTTCCGGGGATCAGGGAGCAGGAAAAGGCTGGCCTGACCACAAGGCGGGGATTTCCCTGCTTTCTTGTGGCTGGAGGAAGATGGGCAGTAGGCAAGCTTGGGAGGCAGGCAGCACCCAGCCCTGGCCACAGCTCAAAAAAGAGAACAACATGCAGGGGAGGGCAAGAGTCTGAGAGATCAACATAGAGGGAGTGCCTGCTCCAAGCCTCCACGGTGTGCCTGGTGACAGGTCCCCAGCAGGTAGGCACACACAGGAGGACTGCTCTGAGCCTCAGATGCAGCTGGGGGCAGGTCCCCAGTGGCCACACACACACACACACACACACACACAAAAGGCACCTGGCAGACTGGGGCCATCATAGGACATCCACTGAGGGGTCCCAGACTGTGAGAGGGCACAGGCCGGGCTGAGGGACTCCCTCCACCCCGAGTGCACAAATTTTTGTGCACCGGGCCCCTAGTAGATGGTAACAATAATGGCAGAATAATTGTGCATGGATTTCTTTTCCAGCTTTATCCTATATAATAAAGAGGTAATATGCAAATTGACCATCACTCCAACACACAAGATGGCCACCCCCATGTGGACACAAGATGGGCAGTTGAGGGGGACCAGGCCTGCAGGGGAGGACAGTTGGGGGTGACCAGGCCGGCAGGGGAGGGCAGTTAGGGGGGACCAGGCTGGCAAGGGAGGGCAGTTGAGGGCAATTGGGCTGGCAGGGGAGCAGTTAGGCATAGATCAGGCTGGCAGGGGAGTGGTTAGTGGGTGATCAGGCTGGCAGGCAGAGGCATTTAGGGGCAATTAGGCAGGCAGGCAGGTGAACGGTTGGGAGCCAGCAGTCCTGGATTGTGAGAGGGATCCCAGATTGGAGAGGGTGTAGGCTGAGTTGAGGGACCACACCCTCCCCCCCCGCACGAATTTCATGCACCGTGCCTCTAGTCTTCTATAACAATAAAAGCGTAATATGCTAATTAGACTGGACGTCCTTGTGGACAACCTTCCAGACGAAGCCTGGGCTGTGAGGGAAGCCTGGGTCTGGGTGCCAGAGGGAAGCTGGTGCCGGCAGTCGGGGGAAGGAAGGCCTACTCTTGCACGAATTCCGTGCATCGGGCCCGAGTTGATATGTAACTGACATGCACCATTGTGTGGGTTTAAGATGTACAGTGTAATGATTTGACATGTAAATTCTGCAAAACGATGGCCACATTAGGGCAGTCAGCACCTCCATCTCCTCACACAATTGCCATTTCTATTTCTCGTGGTGAGAACATGGAAGATCTACTTTCCTAACAGATTTCAAGTGTGAAACACAACTTCTAATGATGGCTGCCATGCTGTATGTCATATCACAGACACAGTGCATCTCATAGCTACAGGAGGTGCCCCTCAGCCAGCACCCCTCCCTCCTCCCTCACACAGCCCCTGGCACCATTACTTGCTCTCAGTTCCCGTCCGTTTGGATTGCCTCGCGGTTCCCTTCTGTCTGAATTTCTCCTTCAGCGAAACTCCCTCAGGTCCACCCTATTCTCACAGGTCGCAGGAGAACGATATCGCGGCTGAAAGATATTGCACTGCGCGCACCTACACCCCACCTTCATCAGCTCGTCCATCCATGGCTCGGGGCCGAGTCTGTCTGTGCTGCTGGGAAGCTGCAGGGAGTGTAGGCCGGCAGCTCTCT
This sequence comes from Murina feae, assembly GCA_004026665.1. Lineage (NCBI taxonomy): Eukaryota > Metazoa > Chordata > Mammalia > Chiroptera > Vespertilionidae > Murina > Murina feae. The sequence goes on along the minus strand of PVJC01036461.1, from coordinate 4,813 downwards.
CTCTCCCACAACAAATACCCTGCAGTGGGGGTGCAGGTCCTGTGGCAGCTCTATTTCCAGTTATATTTTAGTGAGTCCTGTGTTTCCCACAGCATCTGCACTGGTTTCTGTTCCTCTTCCACTTTGACACGAACTGGATTCTTTTCTGCTCACACCTCTGTGCATCCTCTGTGTGCAGAACGAAACTCTTAGAGTGACCCTCAACCCCTTCCTCAACCTGGGCCAAATCCGCCTTTTCTGTTCCACATGCTCCTCCGTTCTCACGTCACCCACACGCCTGGGGAACCAATGTGAACACGCCAGCCCTTCTTGCCTCCGTGGCTGCATTCACCCGGTTCCTTCATTAGCGTGTAGCCACTAGGTTTGCCGATGTAAATCCCACGGCAGCTCAAGGCCCCATTAAGGCTCCTCTTCCATTAAACCCTGCCCTCAGGGTTTTCCCTCCCAAAGGAATTCTGCCCCAATGGGAGGAGGGGTGAACGCTGCCTTCTGAGTTGTGTCACAGCTGCCTGCACACCTCCCTGTGGGTCATGCAGAGCCATGAACCGGCTGCACACTGCGCCTGACCGCAGCATGGGCTCCAGGGACACTCATTGAATTTAATTCTTTCTGGTGTCAAACTTCAGACTTGTGCTTTGGACGCTTCGGGCCTGGGTTGGCCAACGGTTCTTCCCTCATCGACGAGGACAGAGTCTTGGAGAGCGAGTTCATCTCTCATCTTGTTGACGGGTACACATCCCGCCCATCTGTGCTCGGCACCCAGGCAGCCTGACTGCATCTGTTAGCCACACACATGAGTGAGGCTCCTACTCCACCCATCAGAGCGGAAGGCCCTGCAACCAATGCAATGCACTGCACTCTCAGCCCAAAGGCCCGAAACCCGACGCTGCACGTGCCCTCGGTTCAATCCGTTCAGTTACTCTGAAACTCGGAAGGACCCTTTCCAATGGTCCCTAATGCTCAGCCATCGAGCTACACATGGAGATGACCAATGACATGTGTATTTCACCAGGACCCACAACTCCCTCTTAGCCTTATGTATTTACTTGTATTGATTTCAGAGAGAAGAAGGGAGAGGGGGAGAGAAAGAGAGAAACATCAATGATGAGAATCACTGATTGACTGCCTCCTGTACGCCCCCTACTGGGGATGGAACCCGCAACCCGGGCATGTGCCCAGGAACTGAACCGTGACCTCCTGGTTCATGAGTTGAGGCTCATTTAGCCACATGGGTTGGGCTCATTTGGCCTCCTATTTATAGTCTTACCGTCTCAATTCCCTGGCTACCATTCTGCTGCTTCTCTTCTCAGAACGCATTCCTCTGCCTCTGGGAAGCATAACTTATTCCAACAATCTGAGATCATTTTACCCTGCAACTCCCATGGGGGGAATTTTCTTCTCTTGGTTACATTTTGGAAGAATTTAATGTTTGACTTTGATCTATAGTTTAAACTACCACCCCAAGTTGCTCTCATTCCAATGTTCGCTAGGGCTTTTTTTCCCCTATGTCTTGAGAGGAAACTGTATTTTATAATTAGAGTTTGATTAACTGACAAATGGTTCCCCCCATGAGCCATGTTCTTGTTGATAAATGGGGTCCGGCTGCAGCAGGCAGCGCTCGGCGTCCATCAATATGTGAAATGGAAATCTAAACGCTGGTCCGATATCCAGACGGAGCCCGGATGATGAGCTCATGCATATATGTATGACCTCAGAGCAGGAACTTCCAGGAGGTGGACTCCTCCCTCATTAGACCATCTTCACAAAGTGACTCGAGCAGAAACAGGAGCGGGGGCTTCGCAAACGTCAGCCTCTTCTTAGTGCCTTTCTCTGTTGTATGTGCTTTGCCGTCTGCTTGGCAGAGACACAGCATTTAATGAAGATATAGCAGAGTAAGCAAAATCCAGCCGGAGAGTAATTGAGTATAAAATAACCCAAAATCAGGATAGAAGATGAGTCCCCGTTGAATGAATGAGCCATGTACAAAGGCCATTCGAAGTCATTTAATATTTAAGCAGCAATTAATTGGATGACTGGAAATTTGATATATTTGGAAAGGTCTAGAGGCCTGTCCACGCTAAAATATTAGAAAATGAAAAATAATATACCCTTGCTTCTTACCCTGATGGCTTGACGCTTTCCACAAACTCCAAGAATCAAAGTCATTGAGACAGAATCACAGTCAAGATGTGAGAGCGTACTGTCCCACTAAAGATGAGGCGTCCATAAGCTAAACGTCATGGTATGTGGTTGCTCCGTTGGGATGTGGTGATAGAATGGCGTCTTTTCTCCGACTCGCGACGACGAATCCCTTGAACATAGAAGTGGGGACGGTGGGCACATCCGCCCACGGACCTGTCATTCCCGTGTTAGTGGAGCCATGTCATCACCCCGTCATGAGGAGCCTTCCCAACATCCTCGGTGCAGGTTTAAAGTTATCCAGGCGCTAATATAGGATCCTTCCTGAAAGCAGAACCGCACACGTTCTTACAGGATCTGAAATAGGTCCCCACACCCCACAGGCAGGTGGGCAGATAGAACTCAGGTAGCAGGCCATGTGTGGACCGCGAAGGCTAAGGACATTTGCACAGTGTTCTGTTACATTTTGTGTGACATGTACGTCCCACAGGACTAGTTCCATGTTGCTAATTGCCTCTCCACCTGCGTATTTTTTTAAATTTTATGATAATTGTCCCCTTTATTGAATTCATTGGGGTAACACTAACCAATACAATTATAAAGATTTCAAGTGGATAACTCTATAATACATCAACTGTGTATTGCATTCTGCATTCACCACACAAAGTCAAGTCTCTTTCCATTACCATTTACCTCTGCTTTATACTTTTCAATTTCTCTGCACCCCCACTTTTCCTCTGGTAATAACCACATTGTTGTCTGTATCTATGAGGTTTGGGGATTTTTAATTTTTTTATTTTGTATTATTGCTTAAAATATTACAAAGAGTAGTACATATGTCTCCTTTTTTTTTCCCTTGACCTTTCCCCAGCCTCCTCTACCTCCCAGTGTTTTGTGTCCATTGGTTATGCTTATATGGATACATAAAAGTCCTTTGGTTGATCTCTGACCTCCCCCATCTTCCCCAGCCTTCCTGCTGTAGTTTGACAGTCTGTTTGATGCTGCTCTGCTTCTGTATCTATTTTTGCTCATCAGTTTATAATGGTCTTTATTATCCATAGATGAGTGAGGTCATGTGGTATTTTTCTTTCTCTGACTGGCTTATTTCACTTAGCATAATGCTCTCCAGTTCCATCCATGCTGTTGCAAATGGTAAGAATTCCTTCTTTTTTACAGCAGCATAGTATTCCATTGTGTAGATGTACCACAGGTTTTTAATCCACCTGCGTTTTTGAAAACCATTATCACTTCTTCTATCCACAGCCACAGTTCCTAGAGCGACAGTGACTGCGCTGTCCGCGTGTGACAGCTGCCCCCGCGTCAGGTCAGGCAGAGCTGGGAGCCCTGGGGGTAATGTTGCAGAGCCCTCCTGTGGCAGCGGGCGCTCCCACTGTGGACTCACATCGCCTGATGTCCCACCCGTGTATGGGACACGGGTTCCCTGTAGGCATTTACAACCCACTTGCCTTTCCCAGCATTTCCCCACTTTTCCTTCTCATCTTCGTCAGAAATCAAATGGCCCTGAGGAAGCAGAACCTCATGCTGCCCTTTGAAGCAAGGAAAAGGCCCATATGGTCCCAGGGGAGGGAGAGGGGCCCACACAGGTGCTGACCCAGCTCCCAAGTCTGTTGGCTGATCTTGTGTCTGTGACCATCGTCCCGACCACCCTCCTCACCTTTCACCCTAACGCTCCTGCTTCCAGGCCCCTGTGCCTCATGCTGTCCTGGACTTGGCCACATCCCCCAGCCCTGTTCCCAGCATCACAGCCCTTCCCAGCTCCATCCCTGCTTTCCTCAGGGGCCTGGGCTGCCTGGGACCGACCAGGACATCCTCAGCTTATCACCCTTGCGAAGCCTTTCTTCACCACAGGAGCAAATGTGCAGGTTCCGGGATTAGGGTGAGGACTGTGGAGGAAGGGCCTCATCCTGTCTGCCCTCTAGTCCCCATGGTGCTGCCCATCACCTGCTCCCAGCACAGCCCACTGAGGCCGGCAGCAAGTCAGCACGGTGGGCACAGACTTGGGGGAGGCAGGAGTCGTGCCCTGCAGGCTGCACAGGTCAGCAGGCACCTCCCTCCCACGTGCTCAGATCGAAGTGACTGCCCATCGGGGGGAACTGCACCCCAGGGGTCCCTGGACAGGTAGGTACAGTACCACCGGCTGACACCCCCCCTGCTCCCAGGAGGAGGTCGCTCCTGACATCACCTGTGGAAGGACACAGCTTTGTGTGGGACAACTCAGCCCCACTGGTGGTTCAGTGTTTCCATGTCAGGGGGAAAAGCCATGAAGGTGCATTAGCGTCCGTCACACAGCAGCTCCCTCGTGCCTGTGACTCCAGCTACACAGTTAACATCTCACCTGTGTCCATGGCTTCAGCTACACAGCTCCTGTCTCACCTGTGCCTGTGACTTCAGCTACACAGTTAATGTCTCACCTGTGCCCATGGCTTCAGCTACACAGTTAATGTCTCACCTGTGCCATGGCTTCAGCTACACAGTTAATGTCTCACCTGTGCCCATGGCTTCAGCTACACAGTTAATGTCTCACCTGTGCCCACGGCTTCAGCTACACAGTTCCTGTCTCACCTGTGCCCATGGCTTCAGCTACACAGTTAATGTCTCACCTGTGCCCATGGCTTCAGCTACACAGTTCCTATCTCACCTGTGCCCATGGCTT